>CAKALU010056194.1:0-48250 GCA_916700995.1 Hozukius guyotensis | reverse complement strand
GTGCAGAAATAAATGCTGCAGCTCCTCCAGACCAACAGAGGTTTTCCGTGTCTTGTGAAGTGACGGGGCTCCTCCACGTGTTACGTTGTCGTCTCGTTACCGACCGGGTGCCGGTGTCTCCCTGCGGCTGCCGGCTGCGGTCGGGAGGCGGTAACGTAACTCGTTGAGGAGCCCCGCTGCCTGAGCCTGCGCTGAGGCAGGAAAAGCCAACACTAGGATCAGCAGTGATTCATGGAGAGACCTTTGTCTGGTCAGCTAACATTACTGCCAAGCAGCTGAAATATAGAGTGATATTGTGGTTTTAGCTGACGTGTGTCGCCTCACTGTTTTGAGCGATGCTCGTCCATGTCTATTTAGAGCGAGCAAGCGCGAGCTCGACGCTGACTTTCGTTGATTTCAAGGCCACAGGTGTCGCTGTTAACAAGCATTTCTGAAAGTTACAAATAGTCCCTTTAACTAACACCCAGAGGTATTATAATGGTTCAGAAACATAAGCTTGGACCCAAAAGTAGTGACCGTCAAAGATTAGATGTTTTCCTGTCATTTTACAGAAAATCCATTTACACACAGTTACACGAGAAACACCTCTCTGTATCATGCAGTCTTTTACTAGATTGCATTAGATTGCGAAGGCAGGCTTCTGAAATTTTCAAATTTGACTCCTCTGAGTCACAAGGGGCCTGGGGGAAATCAATAAGTGCCTGTTAAATCACAGCTGGAATGCACGATAGCTGTAGATTTGTGGTTAATTAGAAACGCTCTTCAATCTTTTAGGGTATTTGGGGCGTCCAGGTGGTGCGTACATGCAGCAGTCCAGCCGTACCTGCCGGCAGGATCACAGCACTCCAGGCGGTGGATTTATGGAAGAGACACTTTGCAGAGAGAGGCGTGACAGAGCCGGACCACTCCAGCCTTTACATCATTGCTCATCTGCTCGGGGCTAAAACTGTGAGTGGACATTTGCTGAACTCATTCATTGCCTGAAATAATGAATGAATAGAGACATTAACATTTAACAGCATCCCTTCATGCCATTTCTTTAAACAGATAGAAAGTCTTCAGCAGGGGAAGTTAACAGAGGTCCTCAGCCCAGAAAAAACAGAGCAGATATGGAAGCTCTGCTCTAGACGCCTATCCAGGTATAAAGTGTCTACATACACCTCCGTATAAATATGTATTCAGATGTATTTTTACTGAGAATACTCATGTGTGTGTGTGTGTTGATGCAGAATGCCTGTGCAGTATGTGATTGAGGAGTGGGACTTCAGAGATCTGACACTGAAGATGAGGCCTCCTGTGTTCATACCAAGACCTGAAACGGAGGTTTGAGAGATGGAAAAACCAAAGGTAGAGTGAAATCCCAGTGATCAATCACACACGGTCAGTGTTTTCTGTTTGTGTTGGTGCAGGAGTTGGTTGAACTCGTGCTCGCTGATCTGGAGATGAAGCCCGGGACTGGAGTCTGTGCAGACACCCAGCATACATGCTTGGAAGTGGGATGTGGCTCTGGTGCCATTTCTCTTAGTCTGCTGAAGAGTCTGCCTCAGGTGAGGTTTGTGTTTATTGTAGGAAATAGATTTTTAGCCTCTAGGGATGGCAGTGTCAGTCCATCAGTCCACCACTTTGATCCAGGCTGAAATATCGTAACTATTGGATGGATTACCATGGACTTTGGTACAGACTTTCATGTTCCCCAGAGGATAAAGCCTGCTGACATAGGTGATCCCCTGACTGTTCCTCTAGCACCACCAGCAGGTCAAACTAGTCACTTTTCACTATCAACATCTGATAGATGTATTGGCACCACATTTTGTATTCATAGTCCCCAGAGGATGTATCCCAATGAGTCTAGTGTTCCTGACCTTTCGTCTAGTGACACCATTAGGTTGACATTTGTGGTTTTGAATGACAACAGATGGATTGCCATTAAACTTGATACAGACATTCATGTTCCCCTCAGGATGAATCTGAATAACTTTGGCTGTTCATCAGGAGGTTCAGTATTAAAAAGGTTCACCATTGTCATCGGATCAGAATGTAAAAACCAAGAATTTTTAATCTGAACAGTTTATTTTTCTTCAAAACTCAAGTAGTTGCATTTAATGAACTTAAAGGGGAACTACACCCATTTTCAAAATTCATACATGTTATTCTATATGGTTTAAGACCGTTCAAAAATATCAAACATGAGCAGCCCCCTCCCAAATCCCAAAAAAAACAAGAGTGCTAAAACTAATTGCTGCTCCACAGACAATGAATGGGAGACTGTTTTTGTGAACCCACAGAAAGTTTGTTTTCTTTTTTTATACCCAAATGAGCTTTATTTTAGGGATGCACCGAACCATCTTTTTCAGTACCGATACCTGGGCTTTGGGCATCGGCCGATACCGAGTACTGATCCGATACCAGCGTTTAATTAATAAGCAGTATGCCTCACTATGTGGAAGAGACTGTGATCATTCTTTTATGTATAAGGAAACATCAGGCATGACTTAACTTTTCTAACTGTGCAAAAAAAAATGTAACAAATACATAGATATACATTTATTTAATCGTTCTTTATGATTAAAATAATTGTGCACCAGTAACTTGGTAAAAAATCTTCAAAATGAACAGGAATGACAATTCAGGTGTAAACATTTTCAATCCAGCAAAAAATTGGTCAAAACTTAAACAGGAATTAAAATGCCAGTATACATTACAATGTACTGTATTATAGTGTATAAACATAGAATTAAATTGAAAAGATCAGCCCCATTGTCAGACACCTAATCCAGCTATTTGAGTCAGTATCGGCCCGATATCCGATCCAGTATCGGTACATCCCTACTTTATTCTACTGTAGTGTTGTCAGTTGTGAAACAGAAAATGTTCCCATATATTCAGATCATTCCCCTGGGTGCTCTCAGTGTCATCTAGAACATCTCTCCCCATTCATTGTCTGTGGAGCAGTGCCACACTTTACACCCTATGACATCACAAGATTGAGATTTAGCCTCTAGTTTCTGGATTTGGGAGAGAATTGTTCATGTTTAATATTTTTTTGGACTGTCTTAAACCATATGAATAACCTGTATGAATTTTGAAAATGGCTGTAGTTGCCCTTTAAGCACAAGACACACATGGGTTGGCGTATCTGAAATAAAACAAATACAAGATTAGAAATTAACACAATAAATCAAATCAGTCTCAAATGTCCATCTTAAAGAAATAACGCTAAATAAACCACTCAGTTAAACATGGACACAGGAAAGAAGTAAAGAGTAATACAAAGAAGACACTCCTCTTACCAGACCTGCCGCTGCCCCATGGGAAGGTGAAAGGGAGTGCAGTCTTTAAATAACGAGTGAGCAGGTGAACTTAATCAGGTTAATGAGGGGTGACAAAGAGTGGAAACAAGAGCCAATCAGTGATGAGGAAAGGAAGTGGACAAATAAAAGAATATACAGTAGGTATCTTTACTACATTGGTGATCCCCTGACATTTCATCTGGTGCCAAATTCATGCAAAACTAAAGACATTCCCATCAGCTGTTAGCATGCTGAAATGTTGAGCATGCTAACACGCTAAACTGAGATCTTGTACATGTTAAATATGACACCTGCTAAACACAAACATTTTAGCATTGCCATCGTGAACATGACGCAGTGCTGACATTAAAATAGTACTCCACCAATTTAGCATTGCACTCCTATAACATTGTCAAGATGTCGTCTTTTGTATTCCATGCTGACTTGTTAAAACCTGGCGCCTACATTACCCACAATACAACATGCACAGCAGTTAGGTTGGAGATTCAGGTGTGTTATGCTTGTAGCGGCTAATATTTTATATTTTTGTTTTCATTTTCAAACTGAAATGGTGAAGTGATCAGTTGGCTCAGAGAGAATATATTTATTACAATTATGACTAATCACTGGTTGGTCTCAGTTTAAAAAATGTGAATAGTTTGTCAGTTTCCTGTCCTTATACGTTGAATACGTTGGATTTTTAGGCTGCTGGTCAGACTAATGAAGTCATTTTGTTTTGGTAGCAGGTGATGGCCATGTGTCAGTTTTGACATAAAGACTAAATGATTAATCACTTAATAGAATAGTTAAAGGTCCCATATCATGCTCATTTTCAGGTTCATACTTGTATTTTGTTCTTCTACTAGAACATGTTTACATGCTGTAATGTTCAAAAAACCCTTTATTTTCCTCGTACTGTCTGCCTGAATATGCCTGTATTTACCCTCTGTCTGAAACGCTCCGTTTTAGTGCATTTTGACGGACTTGCAACAGAATTGCGTTGCTAGGCAACAGCTTGGGTCCATGTGTACTTCCTGTCAGCTGATGTCATTTACATACACTGCAACCAGGAATAAACTTGGACACATTTACAATGTTTACGTTTAAAATTGTGTCAAGGGTCTAAATATTGTACATTTGTGACATCACAAATGGACAGAAATCCTGACAGCTTGTTTCAAATGCAGAGTTTCTGAAAATGGGCTGTGTGTATTTCCCTGTGGATTGAGTGTTTTGATACGTTCACAGTATTTATATAGGACTTAAGCCTGCTTTATAATAAAAAAACATGAAAATCTCACTTTTTTATAATAAATAGAACAATAGAAACATCAGTAGGTTAACAGATAATGACAAAAAACATTAGTTATCAGCTGTAGCATAGATATACATGGCTAAGTCGAAGGGCTTCGTAGTAGAATACACTATTGACCTCACATCACAAAGCACAGTAAATATTGTCAGCTCACTGCTGACTCATACTCTCTGCTATCCTGACATCTGGTTATCTATGTCTGTTTATTTGTCTTTCTCCAATGTTAGCAGATCGTAAAGTTGTAAAAATGTCTCCTCATGCAGACAAATAGATCTTTTTCCCTGAGGTAGTTGTATCAAAACAGAAAACAGCACTTTTAATTGCCGTGTTTGTTTCCCTTTCACTAGCTTAAAGTCATCGCCGTGGATCAGAGCCAGGATGCGGTGGATTTAACAGGAGAGAATGCGTTAAGGTAAGTGTACCATAGCACGCATAAGCAAGTTGTCAATGTCCTTATTGATTTACTTTTATCGTGGTTAAAGACTTACAGTTTAATTGGGCGAATAGGGTAATGCATAAAGTCTGATGAAGGCTTTTTCTCTGCAGGTTGGGGCTTCAGGACAGATTACAGGTGCATCATATAGATGTAATGAAAGGTAAGTGGAAGCAATGCAGTTATTAAAAAATGCACCTAAACATACTGCTGATTTAAAAAAAAAAAAAAAAAGTTTAAATTTGTGTTTTGTCAGATGCAGAAGCTGTGTTGAGCCTCTGTAGCCATGTCTCAGCGTTGGTCAGTAACCCCCCGTACCTGTTCTCAGAGGATATGACCACGTTGGAACCTGAAATATTACGGTCAATAAAACATATTCAACCTGTCTTAATTCATTTTTTACTTAACCTCCCCATAGATAGCCTTTATAAACAGTATACACACTTAATAATATTTATAACACATTATAATAAACTATAATGCAGTTTGAAAGTGTGTATTAATGGATTTGGCAACAACTCTAACTAGGTGTATAAACATTTAATGAATGATTGATAGCACAGTATAACATAGTTGTTATCATTGATAATTATATATTACATGCATGAACAAATCATTAAAGTGTGCTATGAATAGTCTATTAACTGTTCACACATATGACTCACTCACACTACAAAATGTCTTTTTATCTGCCTACACATTATAGGCTATAGCATACTGCCCTACAAAGACAGATAGCAATAACTACAGAGAAGCTGAAGTTCAGAAAAAAGTGGTTTAAGGGTTTAAAGTTTTTCAGGCTGACTGGGAATATGTGTAATAAATGGATATGATAATATCTAACTAGCTAGCTTTAGCTTGATTTGGCTCTCTTGCTTTAGCTTTGTGTAGTTCACTGTTTGTTTTAGCTGTGTTTTGTTTTAACTGCACATTTAACATACTGTTTTCTTCTAAATTATACATTTCTATGACATAATGAAATTATATATGTCAACAAGTCAGATTCTGGTCTTTTCTAAATTTTGACTAAACACTTTTTACTTAATTGTGGCTTTGTAGGCAGTATAGTGTGTTATAATGTGCTATAAACCACTTTATTAGGTGTTTATATACTGTTTATAAATGCTAAACAGGTGAAATAATATTAATAATAATTAATAATTAATTAGTCATACTAATATTTTAGATTTATTTAAAAAATAAAATTGTATGTACTACATTTTATGTTTGTTTCAGAGTAACCAAAACAGCAGGTCAAACCTTTGAAAACGCATAAAATGTATAAAATTGATTTGCATTAGTGCATTAGGTGTCCTTAGAAATGTATTTTTTTTGGGACATGTGTGACATCAAATGGATTTATTCAAGTGATTTATGGATTACTGTGTGCCCAGGTTTGAAGACCACGCTGCTTTAGATGGAGGTGAAGATGGCCTAAAAGTGATCAAACAGATTTTGACTCTGGCTCCGCAGATTCTATCAAATCATGGGTAAGAAACCCCACCGCCCGACACACAGACACACACAAACACACACACACACCTGGGTTTAATTCCTAACGGCGGCGGCTTGTCACTAGAACAGCATGTTCAGAAAAACACACGTATCGTGTTGCCTTTTTAATGAGTTAAGCTTTTTAAAAGACTTCCAGTGAATACAGCTCCCGACTCGTGCCACCGCTCTCATCCCAAGGTTGCTTCTGATCATTCTGTCCTGTCGATAATGAATTTTTAATCCATTTTGTGTTCTCTCTTTCTGCTGAATACAACAGCCGCGTTTACTTGGAAGTGGATCCCAGACACCCCCCGCTCATTCGACGGTGGGTGGAGGCGAACGTGGAAGAGATGCGTTATGTGGAAACACGGCACGACATCAACGGCAGGTTAGAGCAGACCTTTATGTCGTGAAATCATTTTGTCATCATTTCACCTGCTTTAACTTCATGCTAAAGTGTTGATCTTTTAACCCCATCACTGTCAATCTGATTTAAAGTAAAATGCTACACTGTTAAAATCTTATCTTAATTACAAAATTAAGCTCAATACACTCCTGTGTGCTTCTTTCAAATTTCAAGTCCAAAATTCAGCGTCTATTTGTTTGTTTCTCAGGCCGCGATTCTGCATCCTTCAGAAAGAGGAGTCAAACAAGGAGCACAAGCTGGATCAGGATTGAGAAACTGAGATCCTATTACGCTGGCTTTAGCCCAGGTCGCCACAGCCCTCATTCTCCCCCACCCCCACTGAGCCGCTGAGCATGCGCCCCCACCGGCTTGATCACTCAAAATGCACAATTTGCAGAAGCTCAAATCATTTTCACTGTCGCTGTTGCACTTTTAATCCGGTAACATTTGCGATCGCATCCCTGCGCCACAATCAAAAAATGTGTGCGAGATGGCACAAAAGCAGGCTGAAAGCTGAAGGTAATTACTGAGGCTTTTCTTAGAACCCTCCCTCTCAGAATCTCACCCTCCTCCCAGGAAGCATTCAGCAGTTCTGTGAATCCGCTGATGAACGGTCCTCCCCTTCGCTCGTCCACTCGCTGACTCAGATGCAGGCTGTACGCATTGTTGAGCAAAAAAACGCACACGCACACACACACACACACACGCTCACACAATGTGGCCTTTACTTCCTCACACAATCTGCGCCTCTCACACACTTAAAGCTCAAAGTCTTTGTGTTTCAAAGGTGATTTGGAGCAGAAAATATTTCGTAACAAGTGTCACAAGGGCAAGTCATCATGTGGTGCTTAATAATGATGATGATGATGACAATATTTACCCCTGTGAGTAACACACGGAGAAAATGATTTAAAAGGACAGCAAGTTAGACTCCAATTGGTTATTTTAATAGAAAAAATGTACACATGTAAAAGGTAGAAAAACTGAGAAAAATAAAATGGCGTAAAAGATGTCTCAATGGAATCAGTGTACTTCTTAGGAACAGTATGTACATCCAGAACTGATGAGGGTAAAACAGCCACATCCATCATGAAATAAGTGATTACAGTACTGAGGTTTGCTCACGAGTTGTCTTTTTTTTTTCTGGGGTACTTCATCACCCAGTCCTCGACAAATTGAGTCTGAAAACCAGGCACGTCAACTGAATTTGTACACATTTTCGCCAGCACAAACGTGACCCTGTGTCCAGTATTTTTTCGTGACTGGCCTCCAGCTGCTGGAGCAGCAATGTCATTTACAGGCACAAAGGAACCTGTTTGACAGTTTTTTATTCCCTGTAAGTCATAATAATGGACTTGAGGGACCCCCTCATACCTTGAAGGGATAGTCCTGTATGTAGCGCAGCAGAGGCCTCGGGAGTGGTAGCTGGTCGGGGCAGTCAGAGTGTCTGTTGATGACGAGCCGTGTGAGGTGCTGCAAGGAGGGGAGGCCCTGGGGCTTGAACACGGCCCGCTTCAGTTTCAATACCACAGATGTGTCCTGAATAGTCTGCTGAGAGGGTTTCGACGGAGCCTCCTCCACCACCTTCCCCTCCTCCGCTTTCCTCTCTGGTCCCATGTAGTGCTGCACCAGGCTGGGCACGTTGGGGAAGGACGACAGGCTGGGCCGGGCCGGCGAGCTCGAGTCCAGCAAGAACTGGGCGCCGCTGTACTGGATGCGTATACTGGTGGGGCCATGTGCCGTCCTGACCGAGAGGGTCAGCATGTACAGAGGGTGGCTGCTGTCCCGTACCAGAAAGGCTCCTTCAGATGCCTCTTGAAGTGCAGCGTGGGCCTGAGCTGCCGTCACAGCTCCCCAGTACCATCCTACACACACACACACACACATTCCTAAATATTAGTCATCAGTCCTTTTCACTGTACTCTAACGCTGCTTGATTTTACAGTTCACAGTCCACAATCAAACCATTTAACTAAAATCTCTTACAACAGAAGACAAAATGTGCCCCCTGGAACAGTTTGTGGGTTTTCAAGGATCTTATTTGTGGCTGTAAAACGTGAAACAATTTGTACCTGAATTTTCTAGATAGCAGAAGTTGCTGGCAATCGCCCGCAGGTCCTTTGTGGGGTCCCATAGCGGAGGGGTGCTTTGAAGGCAAGGGGTAGGATGTGCAGTTCCTGCCCGCATGCCCCGAGGGGATTCAGTGGACGGAGAGGCGGGCAGAGGAGCTCTCGGACTGGAAATAAAAAGGGAAAATATGGTTTAAAAAACACATACGACAAAACAGTCACAGCTTTTGCATATTAATGCAGGAATCCACATCATTATTTTTTAGTTCAGTGTCTATTGCTAAATTAGAAGAAAAGGTCACTTCACTGTCCAGTTTCAACACACAAAATGCACACAGTGATGTGAATGTTTAGTCTTGTTTATGATTTTATAATCACATTTTTAATTATTAGTGACATATTTTGTGTTACTTGTCTTTTGTCTGTAATTGATTGATATTGAATCTTGGTCAGGACACTCATTAAATTAACATTTTAACCTTAAATAAAGGTTCAATTTAAAAAAGTACAGTATAATAACTACTATTAGTATTATGAAGTTTCTGATGAAGACCATTTTTTTGTTTTTATAATCAATGTAAAACAGGCATTTGGAATTGGTAGGCTTGAGAAAAACCTTAGAGAACATGTCTAATTAATCTTTAATTAACATTTTAACCTTAAATAAACGTTAAATTTAAAAAGTACTGTATAATTACTACTATTAGTATTATGAAGTTTCTGATGAAGACCATTTTTTAGCTTTTATAATCAATGTAACAGGCATTTGGAATTGGTAGACTTGAGTAAAAGACAACCTTATAGAGAACTTGTCTAATTTAAAAACGACTGTATAATTACTACTATTAGTATTATGAAGTTTCTGATGAAGACCATTTTTTTGTTTTTATAATCAATGTAATGTGGAATTGGTAGACATGAGTAAAAGACAACCTTATAGAGCACATGTCTAATTAAATCTTATCTCTTAAGACTTTAAATACAACTTAACACTAATTAAAAGTGCATTACTTCTACAGGTACAGACTAGTTTAGTAGTGTGTGTTTTTTTAACACAGCAGACAATAAAAGAGAACAAAGAGAAGTGAACTCACCCTGGTACACAAAGAATCATGCTATTTGTTGAATCCTCTGTGTTAAGATCCACTCAGTGTTTCTTCTCCAGGAAATAACGAAAACATAAAGAGACTGTTAAAAAAGAAATTTAAAAAAAAACAGCTTTAGTTGAAAAAAACGTCGGTTAAGCTGTAAATAGGAGTATAAAAGACTCCGTGTACCCGGTAGGGCTCTGGTCCTGTACTTTATATATAAATATAAAGTATATATATAAAGTTAAAAGATGAAAACACTAAATGTAGAAGGTGATAATGTCCGTAAAGCAGCGTGTACGTTGTGGAGTGTGTTGTCACCAGAGTGGCTCCCAGTGTGTGAAGGACACAGTGTAAAGGCTTGGCTTTTAAAAATTACCGTTTCCTAGAAGTCTATTCTGAGAACAGCACCGGCGGCTCTGACGTCACACCGGCCGCACCAACTCCACATCCCGCACCGTCTCGCTCTCTCTCTCTCTGTGTGTGACACGCAGATAAAGACACGTTTCTCTCCGGTGAAACCTGCTTGTTTTTACCGGTTAACTCTCCTTTTGACACCGCGCCGCACCTCTCCTCTCCTCCCGGTGTGTTTCAGTCTCATCTCCTCCTCCTCCTCCGCTCCACCGGGTTTTGTTTCCAGCCGCCGGCTCGTGCCTTCGCTGAACCGTGCGCTCGCTCCCAGGAATCGCGCGGCAGCTTCTCCCTATCCGCTTTCCAGGAATCCTGACCGGGTTGACTCCGCCCCGCCGGGCCAACCCGGCGGAGCAGAGACAGCAGAGCAGAGAGTCAGAGAGTGTTTCTGGGAATCCAGCGCCTCGACATTAAAGATAATAGGAATGCACACAGGCTGTTTCCACTAATATAGATCCCCCCTCCGATCCACCGTGGAACAACACCGCCAGAGCTTTTCTCGGAGGTTTGTTATGCTCGAGAAAGTTATAATGACAATAAACTACAGAATGGTTACTGTTAGGTCAGAGGAAATGTCATGTTTGTTCCTCTATAACCGTGTCTTTTATACTGCTTCATTTGTTGAACCATGTGTTTGTTAAACTGTATCTCTGCTCATGATCTCTTTTCTAGGGACTCTATCTAGGAAAGCTCGATATCTATTAAGCTTACTTTAAATTAGGGATATACACCGACAATGATACCGATACCGACTCAAATAGCTGAATCGGTTATCGGTGACAATGGGGCCCATATGCTAAATTCAGTTTTATGTTTATATACATTATATATTGGAATTTGAATTCATGTTTTCCTTTATACTGGGTTATGCGTGATTTGTTAAATCATGTGTTTTCTATACTCTTACAGAAAAGAAGTATACTAATAGCATACTTGAATAAACTTCTTTTTTGTAAGAGTAGCTTTGCCTGAGGTTAAAATTGTATTTCTGCTCATGATCTCTCCTGACATTTCTTTTCTAGGGAATCTATCTAGGAAATCATCAGCTCAATATCTATTAGGTTTACTTTAAATTAGGAGTGCACCGATACCGGATCGGATATCAGGCCGATACTGACTCAAATAGCTGGATAGGTTATCGGTGACAATGGGCCCATCTACTAAATTTAATTGTATGTTTATATACATTATATATTTGAATTTTAATTCATGTTTAAGTTTGGAGCAATTCGTTGTTGCTTTAAAAAGGTTTACACTTAAATTGTAATTTATTTTGAAGATTTTTTTACCAAGTTGCTGGTGTATGATTTATTATTTTAATAATAAATAAGTCAATTAAACTATCTATGTATTTATTTGTTATGTTTTGTTTTACAAAGTTAGGACAGCAATGTTTAAGTCAAGCCTGATGTTGTCTTACACATAAAAGAAGTCCCTTCCACACAGTGAAGCTTATTAATTAAACACTGGTATCGGATCGGTATACTCGGTATCAGCCGATACCCAAAGACCTGCAGGTATCGCCATCGGTATCGGTACTGAAAAAGTTGGATCGGTGCATCCCTACTTTAAATTACTAGATTCAGGCCAAATAAAGGCTTCTGAGTATAACACTGATGCTGGAGGTTTTCTCGGAGCTCAAGAAAGCAACTTGTTATTGTGACAATAAACCACAAAACGGTTACTGTTAGGTCAGAGAAAATGTCATGTTGCTCACGGTTTTTCCCATCTTCTAACCTTGTCTTTTATACTGGGTTATGCTTGATGTGTTAAACCATGTGTTTCCTATACTCTTACAGAAAAGAAGTCTACTAATAGCATACTTGAATAAATGTCTTTTTTGTAAGGGTAGCTTTGCCTGAGGTTAAAATTGTATTTCTGCTCATGATCTCTCCTGACATTTCTTTTCTAGGGAATCTATCGGAAATCCCCATCAGCTCAATATCTATTTACTTTAAATAACTAGATTCAGGCCAAATAAAGGCTGCTGAGTATAATACTGATGCTGGAGGTTATCTCTGAGGTTTGTTATGCTCAAGAAAGCAACTTGTTATTGTGACAATAAACCACAAAACGAGTTAACTCTACTGTTAGGTCAGAGAAAATGTCATGTTGCTCAGTGTGCTCCACCTCCTAACCTTTGTTTAAACTATGAGAAGTATACTTCAGGTTTATTTTATGAAGTAAACTTAAATATAGTTCAAGCATATTCCCAAGTATAATTGATATACTAATATCAATGTACTAGTAGTATAGTTGTAAGTGTACTACTTCAGTACTTCTTGGGACTAAATTGGCCCATTTTTAGTTTATAAAAGTATACTTTTAAGTATACTTTAAATGTAAGAGTATACACAACTATAGTTTACATCAGTTGCATTTTGTACTGCAACTATACAGTATATGAACTATACTTCAAGTGAACTTATAGGTACTGTTAGTTTACTAGTTAAATACTAGTTACCCACTTTTTAGTTTATGAAAGTATGCTTTAAAGTACACTCTCAGTAAACCAATAGTTTAATAGTTTTTTTTAAGTAAGTAAGTTTATTAAGTTAATTTATAGTACTTATCCAAATCTACTTATACTTTCTGTATACTTTTCAGTATTAGCCAAGTTTACTTGTACTTTCAGTATACTTGCCAAGAACACTTAAACTTTTCTGTATGCTTGTCGGTATAAGCCAAGTATACTTAAGTATAATTTTGTTTAATTTAACTCTGATAATAAAAAAGTGATCTGAAAGCTTCATTTAAGTTTAAAAGAAGTATACTAATAGCATACTTGAATAAACTTCTTTTTTGTAGCTTTACCTGAGGTTAAAATTGTATTTCTGCTCATGATCTCTGCTGACATTTTGTTTTCTAGGGAATCTATCTAGGAAATCCACATGAGCTCAATATCTGAGGGTGGAGTCAGGTAAAATGGGCCACTTTTTGGTAAATGATTTACATGACCATCAAAAAAGCAATGAATGAGATCTAATGATATTTTTTTAGAAATTGGCATTGTCTCTTAAATATTTATTTGTTAAATTATAATTGTTTTGTAATTATGAGAGGTATAGTATCAGCAGGTTCACTCTTGAGCTGTGATACAATGTTCAGGTAAAATGGGCCAATATGAGAAGAGGGCAACACAGTGACTTCAGCTGAAATAATTTTAATTTTAACAGTAAATTAACACTAACTATTGTATTTGGTATGCCATAGTAACAACACCGTAAATACATTTCATGCAATAAAAAGCTGAACAAATATTTCATTGAGTAAAGCATGTAAAAGATAACTGATCATGTTGTATGGGTGTGTGTTAGACATAGATTCAGGCCAAATAAGGGCTGCTGGGTATAATACTGATGCTGGATTTTCACCTTATTGTTCAGGTTTTCAAAACAATACTACACACATAACACACACACACGTGGTAGATTGAAGCAGCACATGAAACTGTTCTGTATCATAATCATAGCCAAGTCCTGGACGGCCTGCTGATCCAGAATAGCTAAATCTCAACCTTTTCCAAGAAATCCTGAAATGTGCTTTTCTTTTCTAAGAAGTCTTGTGGACTTTTATCAATCCCTGCTGGATGCGGTCGAACAAATATGGTTTTTAAGTTCAGGACGAAGAAAGAACACCACAATTATATTTGTGTTTTGCTTTATTCTATATTATATTCATCTCTTTTGTTAAACCTGACCAAACTGGCAGCAAGTGTATAGTCTATTTACAACAATCACATGTAGCACATTAAAACAGGACCTGACAGACATGAGAAACCATATTTAAAGAAATGACATACCTCATAAAGGATTGTTTGAATGCCTGATGCAAAGGCAACATTTCCAACTGTGAGTGTTGTCTTGAGGTGTATAATATGAAAAGGCAGTTTTGCTGAGAGAGAGAAGAGACTCCAGGGACAGGATCTAGTCTGGTAACTGGAGAACGCAGCACGTTGCACTAGGTAGGCAGGGAAATTACCAAGAATTTGAAGATGAACAGGAACATACTGTATGAACCTTCCTAGCTGTATGTTCCCATTGACTCAGCTAAATTTAATTACATTTTTGAATGATTACTTTTGAGAAGATTGCACTCACAACACATTACTAAAGACGTAAGGAGGCCAAAAACAACAAACATGGAGAAAGGAAGATTCTGCACACATTAGTCCAGATACATGGTTAATTGTATCTGTGGATATTTCATTGTATTTGGACTAAGGCTGCATCTAATGATTATTGTCATTACTCTTTAATTTTCTTTTTAAATTGATAACTCCAAAGTCAGTAAATAGCAAAAAAAATGTCTTATTGTCTGATCAATCAGTAAATATTAACATTTGACAAGCTGGATCTTTTTGCCATTTTTGCTTTAAAAATGTCTTAAATGATCAATCGATTATCAAAGTGCTGCTTATTAATTATGTTGATGATCTAATGGAGTAATTGACTAATCATTTCAGCTGTGGTTTAGACTTTTTGGAAATACAATTATCCCATGATCCCACAATGTTTGCTTATGTTTACGTATTTTGCACAAATTAAGACTACACAATCATAAACAAATACAATTAATATACAGTGCAGGAAGAGGCAAAAAACCCACTGGGCTTATCTGAAGCCTCCACCTAGAGACAAGATTAATATACTAGAAATAATATGACTACATAACAGTAGTATAATAATCCCATGTGTACTTGCATGAAAAAGCTTGTTGTGCTTGGTGTTGATGTCATTATAAGCTTTCCCTCATGTCAAGCAGATCGAGTGTTTGGCTTTATTTAATATTTTTTTCAATTACAAAACCAGCTCCAGTCTGGGATTTGCATCATGTGTTACAGTATCCTGACACTAGAACTAGAGGCACACAAAGGCAGTCATTAACAGACTTTTATTAACAGTTTTTATTTTATGATTATTGGCCACGATTCCTAAAATAAACAGCATGGGCTCTGGGCTGTTTATCCACAGGTTTGTTGCTAGTTGTGTCTTTTAATGGTGTGAGTTTTCCAGTAAATGTTAGTGATTGTGCTTTTTTCATCTTATAAATAAATCAAATTATGAAGTTGCTGTCTACTTTCTCTATAAGCCAGGCAAGGTCTCTGGAAAAAGTAAGTGGAGTACACAGCACTTATTTCAGTAAAGCCTCTTATCTTCTGTGTCCAGGTACAACAACACATGTTGTGTATCAATGCTGAGGCAGTATAACAACTATTGAGGCTTCACACAAAACGTTTTTATAGATCTTCTCCTAACATGGCACCTATATGTTTAACCACTGGAAATCTCTTGCAACTGAAAAAAAGCATATTATTATTGTTCCTCCAACAACAAGTTATTATTGTAACTTGTTTGCAAAATCTAGTAATTCATCACCAGTTTGCTACTTTTGTTTTCATTATTAATATATGAACATATCCGAGCCATTGTTTGTATATTACCTTATATTGTGACAGAAACTGTTTATTAAATAAAATATTCTTCAAAAGATTTTATATATTTTTTGTTTGTTTTCCAAGATGTTCCTGAAACTATAGAACCAGCTAAGTTAATTTTAATAATTTTCATCTGTGACAGACTCCTTTATTTCTATTTATGCACTGGATTGTAGCACAATAGTGCCTCTCAACACCACACACACACACCACATATTTGCCGATATGTGGAATATACTTGTCCTGTGTGAACACGCTAAATACCCAGAACTTCCTAAGAATTGGTAAGTGGATTGATGTGTGGGACACAATGAATTACTGTTGTCCTCTTCCAACCGTGGAGGAAAAAAAGCTGGATGTTTTCCAGAGGATTCTGAGAAAAGCTTTAATTGCCTGGAACCAGCAACATAAATCCACCTTATTCATCAGCAGAGCTTTGCTCACAGGGAGCAGGCCGACTGCTGAGTGAGGCTGCTGTCCTCCACCAAAGAAATGCTTTGTCAACAACTTCAACTAATGCATCATTTTAAAAATGTGTCAATGATTTTTCTGCCATAGCAGCATTGTTCTTGATCGGTGGTTCTCATCCAGGGGTTCTTGAGGGGGTCTCAGAAAAATAGGGAATAGTTTATTTTCACTATATATTTCATTATAGAAGTGAGTAAGAGTCATAAGAGTGACTATTCTGTTAAGGTGACCAAAGTGGCGAGGGCTGGAGACTCTGGACATTTGAGTATTGGACATGAGGAAACCCAAATCAGGCAGAGAGAGAGAGAGAGAGCCAGGATATTCCACCATAAAGGAGACTTTATTTGAGATGACTCTCCCCTTTAACCTCAACCAGTGGTGTCTGCATTAATACACAAACCAAGGCCTATTAAAGGAGGCTGGGTCACGTGTCATCAATGCATCATATCTTTGGGGTACAACACATGTGTAGTAAAATCTGGTCAGCACTTGTGAAATTGAGCCATTTGCAACACCCAACCGCAGCTCCAGTTACACTGCACATGCATCATACCACATATACCCCAAGACCTGTGGCCGCCCGTGATCCAGCGTCCTTCAATAGGCCTTGGGACAAACAAGGAAGATGCATGACATGACACATGCATCTAATCATCATCTTAATTATCAAAGCAAGTCAGATAATATTTGAACACAAACATATTCCAGCTAAACCTATGTATCTAGTCATAAAGTGAACAAAGGAATGGCATTACAAGACACTTTCGAAGACGCACTTGATGAAGGCTGAAGGATGAAGGGGATCAGTCAGGTATGGCTGGTAGCGGGGCAACAGAGAAATGTTCTTCCTCCTCCTCTCCTACTTATAGGAGCACAGTGTTCAGATTGGGCTCACCTGTGCTGTTCAGAGGCAACTAGGCGCAGGTGAGCCACTGGCTGCTCTCAGAGCTCAGTAGGGATGTAGGCAGACATGAAAGACTTTCCAACATATTCTGATCATAGGTTTCACTTGCTCCACGGTTACCTCCTCCACTAACAACCCAAATCTTTTCAGATGGAGGTCCCTGAAGCAAAATGGGATTACATGACATACTGTATTATGTCTACAATTGAGAGGTCCTAGACTCGAAACAAAAGTTGAGAACCATTGCTATAGGTGCAATGGTTGGTTGAACAGTCCGGTTGATCCACAGCTTTGGTCCAGACTGACATATCTTACTGTAATAACTATTGGATGGATTGTCATGAAAGTTAATACAGAAGTTCATTGTTCCCTGAGGATGTATACTGGTTTTGGTGTTCACCAGACTTTTCATATAGCGCCACTATCAGGTCAAAATCTTTCTTTGTCCAGTATAGGGGAAACCGGAGTAAGACGCCCCCCTTAAAGGTCTCATATTATAAAAAAGTTTGATTTTCATGTTTCTTTATTATAAAGCAGGCTTAAGTCCTATATAAACACTGTGAAAGTATCGAAACACTCAATCCACAGGGAAATACACACAGCCCGTATTCGGAAACTCTGCATTTGAAACAAGCTGTCAGGATTTCTGTCCATTTGTGATATCATGAATATACAATATTTAGACCCTTGACATAATTTTAAACATAAACATTCTAAATGTGTCCCAGTTTATTCCTGGTTGCAGTGTATGTGAATGACATCAGCTGACAGGAAGTACACATGGACCCAAGCTGTTGCCTAGCAACGCAATTCTGTTGCAATTCCGTCAAAATGCGCTAAAACGGAGCGTTTTAGACAGAGGGTAAACACAGGTATATTCAAGCAGACAGTATGAGGAAAATAAAGTTTTTTTTGAACATTACAGCATGTAAACATGTTGTAGTAGAAACACAAAATACAAGTATGAACCTGAAAATGAGCATGATATGGGACCTTTAAGAGCAATGTCTAGCCTATTTTCTTTCAAAGTATATGTTACGTTCTCCCGTTTACCATCCAGGGGATGGAGGGAGTGACAATCAGCACTACAACAATATACACACTTAACTCACGACAGGGAAACCACTGCCGACTTCGACACACACAAGCCAACCACCGACGTAACCACCGCACACACACACACACACACACACAGTCTGACAACTGCCGTTTGGCCCACTGGCACCATCTGCTCCTCTCTCCTGGTCTCTTATACGGCCAGCCATGATTGTTGATTAGGCGCAGCCACGTTTATCCAGTTACTGCAGCTGCACAGCGGGGGAGGGCGGCACCTGAAGAGACACAGGAGAGGGCACAAAAACACAAAACACACTACGGCACGTAACAGCGCATCATTTAAATAATATGTACACAAGAAGTATGAGTAAACACATTTATAGGGCAAGTAAATCATAACAGACTACAAGTTATTATAAAACAAAATGTAAAATCTTGTTAAAGTGCATCCTTCACCCCGGCAAGATCTGGCCTCACGAGTCATTTTGATCTATTCAAACTTGGTATTTATGCATTAAATTGACTTTATTTTCAAATTTTGACATTGCTTTTACATTAACTGCATGATAAATGTGACATAACACATAATTCACCACGGCTGCTTAGCCTATAAAGTGCTCCTGGGATGACGTATTTTTGTAGGCCAACCAGGAAGTTGGCATCGCCCTGGTTCTCTCGACAAATAGCCAATTTTTACATTGGGTTTTGAATTATTGCAGAAAATAAGCTTTGTGACAAACACGCGTTTATGATACTTACATGTTTTGTTCTGTAAAATAATCTCTAATCCACTTTTATGATTTTTGACGCAGGAACGCAATCGCCAGAAGTAAAAAGCTAACATTAGGCTGTAAACGAACTACACCACGGTCACATGAGCGCGAGTATAAACAGCGAGGCTGTAAAGGTGGACGAGTCAGCATGATGATGTTTTGTAGTCTCATTTATAGGCACTTATTAGCAACCGCCTTTTTTAAGACAGAAATTCACACAAGAAATTCACAAGTGGGACATTTACTGACATATTTTAGTGCTAACTACTAAATGCTAACTAATGCTAACTCATTTCCGGGTTTGAGGACTCATTCCTGTTGCGAAGAATTCAAGCTAGCAAGCAAGCTAATATTGCTAGCTATAATGTTATTATCGTAACAAAGTCAGCTAGTCAGATAACAATATTTTTTTTAGCGTTGGTTTGAAGTTATGTTATTGTGTTAGATGATTGTGTACATATTTTCTCAGAAATCTAACATTATCATGAATGTCCATGGATGGCTTCTTTTTACCCCATTTCATACCACACCCTATATGATTCTCATATTAACAGTAAAAACAAGTTTAAAAAAAACACAGAGGTTTATTTTGTCAGAATATTACATTAAATTACATCAAAACCACTTCTTTTGATTTCGCCCCACCAGTGAAACGATTGCGTCGCTATTCAAAGATTAGCAAGGCCACTAGCATCCAAGAAAAACTAGCTCTATCTAGAGGTCAGAAGGGGAATAACGGGACTCTGCTGACGCACGTACGTATTTGGTCGTACTTTTGTTTACGACCAAATACCTGCAAAACTAATGACATCCCTATCATCCTGTACTGTTAAACATCACCATGCTAGCATTGTCATTGTGAGCGTTGTCTCACAGAGCTGCTATCACGGCTGCAGACTATAAGTCTTGTTTCAGTAACGACTGAGTACTACCATTACCAATAAAAAACACCATAAATGTAAGTAAACCAAGACCCTTATGACAAGTAGTTTACAAACCGATAAGGCCCTGTTCAGACCTGGTATTAACATGCGTCCTCAGTGATGGTATAACAAGTGGACAACTCTAAGTACAGGTGTGAACGCACTCAAGATGCATTGAGATTGGATGTTTCAGACCACATTCAGAGGTGGTCTGGGCCACATATGGTCACTTTCTTTCAGCAGTGTGAACGCGAATGTGTCCTAAGAGAGAGCAGCCACTCTACTGTGTGTGCACATCGTTAGTGTCCGTCTAAACAGCGACCTTGTTCCTCGCTGGCTTTGCAAAGGCATGTGGAATAAGTTTATAGTATTTACACAGACTGATCGGACAGCTGAGATGACCTCCAGAGCAACTTGAAACGAGTGGTTCTGCATTAATAAAGCCATTACCAGTGATCTTGTCACCAAGTCTTGAGCTCACACACTTTAATAGGCTACTCTATCAAAAAGAAAGCACAACTACAAGCCAAGTATACCTTTCTGTAGGCCTATAAGACAAGAATACTTAATTATACTTTTCTTAAGTATATCTTGATCAAAAGAAAAGTACAAGTAGGCCTATATGCCAAGTATACTTAGATTTTTCTGTATACTTATCAGTATAAAGCAAGTATACTTAGACTTTTCTGTATACTTCTCAGTATAAAGCAAGTATACATAGACTTTTCTGCATACTTGTCAGTAGCAGCCAAGTATACTTAGACTTTTCTGTATACTTGTCAGTATAAACCAAGTATACTTAGACTTTTCTGCATACTTGTCAGTATAAACCAAGTATACTTAGACTTTTCTGCGTACTTGTCAGTATAAACCAAGTATACTTAGACTTTTCTGCATACTTGTCAGTATAAACCAAGTATACTTAGACTTTTCTGCGTACTTGTCAGTATAAACCAAGTATACTTAGACTTTTCTGCGTACTTGTCAGTATAAACCAAGTATACTTAGACTTTTCTGCATACTTGTCAGTATAAACCAAGTATACTTAGATTTTCTGTATACTTTCCAGTAAGAGCCAAGTATACTTATGTATACTATTGTTAAGTATAGCTCTAATAAGTACATAAAAAGTAAATTTTAAGTATACTCTCTTATTTTAAGTTTAAAAGAATTATACTAATAGCCAACTTGAATAAACTTATTTTTGGTCAGGGTTTGTCGTTTGATGACGTAGCCATGGCTGCACATGTACTTGTTCTGTACTCTCAGATGACACTGCACTGGCCAGATCTCCTGCTGAATTGATTTTCATGCAGTTAAATCAACACAGTGGCGTCTTTCAAACACTGCAACTGCACTGCCGTGACAAGAGGCTTTTGTCGTCTGGATGTACTGAATGTTGGTCTCATTTAAAACCTCGATCTAATTATCTCTTGTTTATTTCAACATAACAGGTCACAAACAACACCAAGTCCATCCTAACCATGCCGGATATTTACAGACATGTGACGGGATGTATTAACATGCATTAAACGATGCATGTTAATAAAAATACGCAAATCTGTACAATGAATGTTTATAATACCACAGTATAAACAAAATTTATTTGGAATTTCCTTTCATAGTGTCTTACAAACAGTGTTGATACAAAACTTGTATTGAAAGCCAGACATGATGACTGAAACGTCTGACTAAACATTTACAATTCATTACAAGTCTATTATATTGTAAACTGCAGATGTTTTTTTATAAGTATGGGAAAAAAACAGATTATCTTCAAACAGTGTTGATACAAAACTTGTATTGAAGGCCAGACATGAGGACTGAAACGTCTGACTAAACATTTACAATTCATTACAAATCTATTGTATTGTAAACTGCAGATGTTTTTTTATAAGTATGGGGGAAAAAACAGATTATCTTCACAATAACAAGGCCATCTGTCAGGATTTCAGCCTGACTCTTTTTTTTTTTTTTTTTTTAAATGGAGGAAATTATCATTAAACATGAGTGATTTTTGTTATGTTTTTTAGATATGTTATATATTAATGTCCTTATATTTATTTGCATGTAAGACCTGATTTGTCTGTGGGAGAAACAGATAATTTATCAGCATATTTTCCATCAAAAACATATTAGTTATATAGCACAAGTGTTTAAACAGCCGAGGAAATCCATCACTATGCTCGTTCCTCTGGGTTTGACGAGGTGTTAGTGGGTCTGGGGAAATGTGTGGGGGCTGGAACGGCAGACTGGACTATATGAGAGACATGTGTCCGCCTCTAGCTGTCCTGTCTGGTCTCTCCTGTCCCCTTAATGAGGCGCTTGTGTCCCCTTTTCCCTGCTGGGCCGCGGGGCTTGGCGAAGGCCTGTTTGTGAGCGTGCTGCTTGGGATGGACCTCGTCATACAGAAACTCCTCCGTCAGTTCATCTCCGTTTTCAATCTCCAACTAGACATAGATGCAACAAATAAAAATAAGCACAATAAGCAAACGTAGTACTCAGAAAGTAGGCTGAACCATAGAATGTATATAAACAGGGCTGAACATAAATAACATTTGTTAGTCAGCTTGAGGTTGTTTGTACAAAAAACAGGATTTTAGAAACGCTCAGGTCATGAGTTCAAATTCCCCCCTTGCACCCCTCCATATTTTTTCAATTATTTAGATTTTTCATACTTTATTAGAGCTGCAACAAATAATCAATTAATCAATAATTTGTCAACTATTAAATTAATCGCCAACTATTTTGATAATTGATTAATCTGTTTGAGTAATTTTCCAAGAAAAGAAAAAGTAAAAAAAATGTCTGATTCCAGCTT
Source organism: Hozukius guyotensis (assembly GCA_916700995.1). NCBI lineage: Eukaryota > Metazoa > Chordata > Actinopteri > Perciformes > Sebastidae > Hozukius > Hozukius guyotensis. The sequence continues at coordinate 25,362 of CAKALU010056194.1, read as the reverse complement.
CTTAAATGTGTATATATTTCCTGGTTTCTTTACTCCTCTATGACAGTAAACTGAATATCTATGAGTTGTGGACAAAACAAAACATTTGAGGACGTCATCTTGGACTTTGGGAAACACTGATCGACATTTTTCTCCATTTTCTGAAATTTTATAGACCAAACAACTAATTGATTAATCGAGAAAATAATCATTAGTTGTAGCCCTATACTTTATATATTAACAGTTCAGTTCGATTTTCTGTAAATTCTGTCTTCCAACATGTCAAAGCCTCTCTACACGGCTACGAAAACACTGATTGTCCTTTATTTGTTTATCTCTGTAGGTCTAAAAGTACTCAAATGTAAATATATTGAGTCTGAAAACACAGAAATCAGCCTCTCAAATACCCACAACAAACAAAGAGGGTAGCTACAGCCATGTATGAAACTGTGTTGTGTAGTTTTCTATCCCTCTCTCCATCCGTCACCTTTTTAGCAACTTCCAAGTGGTAATCTTTCTCCACGTCCTCCAGTAGTCGACTCTTGCAGCTGGAATACAACATCCGCTCCTTAATGCTACAGCTGTATCCTGGCATGGAGTATACGAACACTGCAGACAGGGGAGGAGAAAAAGACCATTTATAAGAACTAGAATTGTATGTTGATGTAGATCCGTGGTTTGAAACCCGGAGACAAAAAGATTAATCTGGACGGTGATTAGATAATTAAAAAATATATTTCTGTTACATAAAAATGTGTTTTCCTTTCTGACTTGTCTCTAAATTTAGCTTTTTTTTCTTGTGAAATACTGAATACTTTCGCCTCTTCAGGCCTATACAAATTCTTCCAAACAAATGAAACAATGAGAGAAGGAAAAATCAATATTTCATTGAACTGCTCACAGACCGTCTACACAACAAGGCCATTTTCTGTGATGAAAAATCACAAGTAACTAATTATTGCCAGTGGTGGAATATACTCATACTTTCCTTGATAATTTAAATGTTCTGCCACTTTCTACTTCTACTCCACCACATCTCAAATGGAAATATTGGACTTTTTACTCCACTACATTTATCTGACAGCTTTAGTTACTTTGCTGATTCAGAATATTAATACAAAATATAAATCAACTAATAAAGGATGATATATTACTATAGATTAAAGTACCCAGCAGTATATGACGTAATTAAAACCAGCTCTACCGTCACCAGCTGCAACATTAAAATGATGAACACATTAATGCATCAACAATTATAATCTAGTGATAAATACTATTCTGAAATTCTGCATAATGAGTGCTTTCACTTTTGGTACTTTATTTCGATGCCAATAATTTTGTATTTTTACTTGAGTAAGATTTAGAATTAAGGAGTTTTACTTGAAACAGAGTATTTTTACACTGTGGTATTTTACTTAAGTAAAACATATCTGCGTACTTCTTCCACCTCTGACTATTGCTTAATTTTAAGTAGCCAAAACGGTTATTTAGAACCAATAATATAGATGATATGGTATGCACTACTACTACTGCTCTCTCTCAGCATCTGCCGTCCAGGTGTACGGATGTAAACCTCCTTGTGCGAGCTTGTACATCTTGTACAGATGTGTGAACAGAGGAGGATTATGAGTGTACAGGGAGTCAGTGACATACCGACAGATTCCAAGTAGTCTCCTTCGTGGGAGTGTTTGTAAAGGAAGAAGTGGTATCTGGGAGTGTCTTTGGGAACTCTGCGGGGCAAATCACGAGTATCTGTCGGGTTGGAGTGGACCAGCTCGATGGTCTCCTTCACTACGTCCAACCTCTGGAACACAGTAATATGCACAGTATATCAAAGTAAGAAGTATATCAACACTGACACCAAACGGCTCCTGATGGTGTGTGTTTTTTTTAAGACTGGAGAGTAAGCTTATACTCTTATATCAACTCACCAGTTGTATGTAGTTGATGCGTTTTTGGGCCAGTTGCTGCAGGGCTCTTTTGGCTGTCTCCTGCAGGGGAAAAGCGATGCCCTGAAGCGTCTGGTGCTTGCTCTCCACGCTGATCTCTGTCTTCACCTGCAGAGGGCAGCAAGCACACACACTTGACTGTCTTGACTGTCTAGTCAAGCCTCAAAAGGAAGATCCACAAAGTGTTTTATGGGATAATATAGCTTCACATTTTCAATACTGTAGTACAAAGTGCTTTTCAAAAATGTTTCCCCCATTCAACTTAAATCTGAATCCAATATAAACATACAGTAAATAATGCATCAACATACCTGTTTAACCAGGCCCTGAAAAGGAAATCACAACAAAAGTTACATTTCAAATAAAGGAAGTTATATAACAGACACAAGCCGACCTTGGTTGGCACAAGCAACGATGACAACACTTCTGAGGGCAGGTTGACCTCTCACCTCTGTGATTTTGATCCTCTGGAGCTCCTGCTCGGCTAACGTCAGCGGGGCAGGACCTGAGCGGGATGACACATGACGCTGGTAGCCCAGCAAACAGATGTCCTCCTAGTGTTGCAAGCAAAACAAGAGGCCCTTTACAGGCAGCGCAGGACAAACATCTCTAAAACACAACAATCTGACACATAATAGATTGAAATGAATTGAAATATTTCTGACCTCAGCTGTGCCAAACATCTCATACTTCACATGGCCACCGCCAAACTCTTTCTTCACTGTGGCACGGGTGGCAGCGTACAACATCTTTTGTTTCACCTGCAGCCAATAGAGGGGAAAAGATACATGTACTGTTTGTATATATAATGCTGCTGTCAGGTGGAAACAGTTTTCTGGAAAGATCGAATTCAAGACGGAGTTGCTACATTGCTTATAGAAGAAGTATTCATCTCTTCTACTGAAGTAATGTAAAGTATTAACATCAAAATATACTTTAAGTACCAAAATTAAAAGTACTCATTATGCAGAATGTCCCATTTCAGAATCATATACATTATATTACTGAGTTATAACTAGTGATGCATTCATGTGTACAGCACTTTAATGTTGCAGCTGGTAAATGTGGGACCAATTTCAACTTCATATATACTGCCGTGTAGCTTGATCTATAATAATACACCATCATTTATAGGCTAGTTGATTTATATTTGGTAATAATAATCTAAATCTGCTGTAGAAGTAAAAGTAAAGTACTGAAGTACCTTAGGAAACCCTTCATTTTACAGGTCTGCAAATTTCATGGTAATTAGGTGATAATTAGCAAGTAACCTATTCGAAATTTCTTTGGAATTACTGCCAAATTATCACCTAATTGCCATGAAATTTGCAGATCTGTAAAATGAAGTGTTACCGTACCTTAAAGTTCAACACTTGAGTAAATGTACTTAGTTCGATTTTTTTTAATTGATTATATGTTTATGTGTTTTTGCATGTGTGTATATGTGTATGTATGTATATATGTATACAGTATATGTATATATATGTATATATAAATAGATTTTATTTAATTTTATTGTTTTTAATTTTATTTTTTTACTTATTTATCTATTTTTTGTATATAATATGTTTTTTCTGTATCTATACTGGCTTCTTTTACATTAATATTAGGTTTGTTAAGTTTCTTTGTGCCGAAAATGTTATTATTGGGGACGTTTGTGAATGTTTGATCTGTTGTTTCAAAATGAACAAAAAAACAATAAATATAATATTGAAAAGAAAATTTACTTAGTTAATTCCACCACTTGTAAACACCCTCGAACCGATAAGTTTAATCGGTTATGGTCACTGAGCTACAAACAAGTTTTAAAGGGGCACTCCACCGCTTTTAACCCATAACCCTGATGATGTCATCAGAGTCATCTTAGATGGTGCTAGACGTATTTGAAAGCCTGTGTTACAAATTGCGGGTGTGGGGCTTGAAAGACGCAGGCACTCACCGGTGCAGGTGGCGTCTTATGAAAGATGCCATTGAGTTGCATTATGGGAAAAAGTAGGAACCAGCATTCTTGGCGTGTGACTAAGAAAGCCTTCTTAAATCAGGTTTCTTCTTATGAGATTGTGGATGTGGTCCTTATACCCATTTAACATCTAAACTACACCTATAATTATGATTTCTAACTTTTTGACTATTTTGATTAATATGTACTCGTATGATTCACACACAGATTTATAGACGATATTAACCTACCTTTATAGTAACTACTTTCATAATATTATTAAACATGGCCCCTGTTAAATAAACCAATGCCAAATACAATGTTCTCATAATTTTCTACTGTAGGATACATATCCATACTTTGACATTTATATTTCCTACTGTATGATAAACATACTATTACTGCTTACAACTGGATAATCCCAGTACGGTTGTGTTTACAATCAGACTCATTGACCTTCATTTGTACGGATCCTGTGAGGTGCTGCTGGAGCAGATTGGTGGTTTCTCGCTGGGCTACGTTTATTCACATGTGTTAGTGATGCTGTTCGCCTGTATGAATGTTGTCTGAGGATCAACACATCATTAATAAAGTGAGTACAAGTGATGGACAGTGTGCAGGATATTTTGGTTCTTCCAAAACAAATCCCACAGTATGTGGTAACTACTGAAGAATATGTGGTACAACATACCGGAGACTGGTCGGGAGACCACGATATGAAGATCCACTCGTAGCCCTGTGCATTCTGGGAGTCGAGGCGGTATAGGATGTAGCAGGGCTCCTGGTCGTCCAGGAGAGGAAGCAGGAAGTGATCATAATCCTGTTCCCAGTTCTTCTCCGGCTCTCTGTAGGCTCCCAGCACCAGCTGCTCTGAAAATCAGACCACTACTCATCACATACCTCACCCCCCCTATATATGTAGCATGGCCTTTGCAGATCACATTGACACATATAGTACATACAAGATAGACGACAGGCATAGTCTACAGTCACAGACAACAATTATTTACATGTAAGAGGAGTACTGCTCAACCTATTTGATGTTAAAATGTGACATCAGGCAAACTTTTAAATGTTATTTTTATTCTAAATTTTTACTATTATTTTATTCTTAGATTTTAACTTTATTTTTATCATTTTCTTTTACTTTTTTAAAACTCAAATGAGCTCCATATTTTCACTGAAGTACAATGATGTTTTACATTATAGAGGAATGTGTATGTTTCTTGAACGTGCACATGACACTTTCAGGTAGTCTGATCTCTACCGAGTCTCCACATTTTAAGTACAGTATTTATATTTCTAAGCACAGTATAAACAACTTTAGTATAAATTTATGTCGCGGCATTCAAACACAAATACAAACTTCCAACCTGGTCCACATTGTCAAAGAAGAGAGAAGCAAAAGGGTAATAATTTATTTGGATAGTCTGATGGAGTATTTGTAACATTTCAACAGCTTATAAATTGAGATTCAACTATTCAACAGATTATCTATAGAGTAAATGTGACAATTCATAACTGCATATTCTCAGAATAATTTAGTTGAACTTGAAATACTCACTCAACATGTGCTCTACAGGTTTGATAAACTATTTGTAGGCAGACTATCCAAATAAAGTGTACCGTATTTTGGTCGACTAGAGCTGCAACTAACGATTATTTTCATTATTGATTAAACTGAAGATTATCTTCTCCATTAATAGATTAAAGGCTTGGTCAATAAAATGTCAGAAAGTAGTGAAAAAATGATGAAAAGTGACACCTTCAAATATTTTTGTTATGTCCGACGAACAGTCCAAATTTACAGCATTCAATTTAAGAAAAGCAGCAAATCTTCACCTTTGAGAAGCTAAAACCTGAAAAAGTTTGGCGTTTTTGGTTGATTATGAAAATATTTTTCCCACTGACTAACTGATTGGCCAACTGTTTCACCTCCATTGTCAACCACCAACACAGTCTCATGGGTCACCACCTCATGTGTAAACTAATAAAGACGGTCTAAGGTCTCATGTTGTTGCTCCACGTGCCGTGGTGAAAGACGGCAAAGACTAACCTCCGACTGATTTCTGATTGACTTGACAGGATGATTTTAAACCTCTCAGTGGAGTTGACAAAACTGAACAACGTAATCGCAACTCTAACAGCCTGGAAATCACAAAAACACAGCTTAAAGCCCGATGTCCTTGTGGGGTGCAGGGGGATTTCCCGACCGTCTCTCGGGGCTTGTTTCTATTCTGAGCCACAACACATTCCTGCTCTGCACACACATACTTTCCATTAGCTATTCTCTCTTAGTCTTTATATGTTAGTATTAGACTGTATGTAAAAAACCTCACTTTAAATATCTCTTTTCCTTCAAGTTTAAAACAAAGAAATAACATCATAAGCTATCAGGGGACAGTTTGGTGACAGAGGAAACCAAAGCCAGCGGTGATGAAATCCACCAGAATGATCTTGTTTCTCTTTTGACATTGGAGCGAACAGGAGTGTCACCGGGCAGCAGCAGCGAGCGACCATGTCATGTCACATGTCGCTCAAAATAGCCGAGTGACGCCCGGAAAAAGATCACGGTCAGTGCTTCAGTAAGGAAGTAAAACAGGCCTGAGTGACACTCTCTGTCTCTGTAGCACCGCAGCTCATCTCTGTTGACATCAGTACTTCAAATATGAGAGCAAATATTTGATATGAGGCACAGTCCACAAAGATAGCCCCCAGAATGCATCTGTGACGGATCAGATTACAGCGTCAGATACCAAAACAAGATATAGACACCTCACTGACATATCAGTCCACCTCCATAATCTGCTACCTAGAGACCCATTGCCTCACTGACCACTTTTCACATCAGCTGACACACTGGATGTCTGTTGTCACACAGCTGTCGCAATAAAGTCTGGAGCAACTTTGTTTTTTGTTTATGACCCTTTAATACGAAGCCACGTCTACTTGTGACGCAAGTCTTACTCACAAGAAAACAATCTGAGAATTGTAAATTATTCTTCAATTAAGCCACAGTTTGTGCCTCATGTATTGACTCGAGTCACAGAGCCAAGCGGCCGTTTTTCCCAACAAAAAATAGATACCCAGCAACGCTTGCTGTCATTCTGAAGGTATTTATCTTCTAGCTACCCGGATGAACACATATTCTGTTTGCTGCACGATAAGAACGCTTTTTAACCCAAACAAATATGGTAGCCGGAAATACCATACATACATATATGTAATACCATACAAAATTATAAAACTTGTATAATCAGTTATTATTAGTCTAAACTGATGTTACATTGTATTATTCTATATCTTTTTAATACAAAATCATGTGGGTTTTTTTGTGTCGTACAAAACAAGCAAGGAGATATGTAATTTCCGGCTAAATACATGAGGAAATATAGTCGTAACTTGAGAAGCGGGTTAAAAATCTTTTTGGATCATGCAGCAAACAGAATATATTTAGTTAGTTAGTAGAGTTAAACAACCTTCTGATTTTTTTTTTTTTTTTCAAAGATCATCTGTTCTTTATTTTTCCACAAAAACGGATAGCTCTGTTACTCAAATGTAATGGTAATACATTGGGGATAAATTGGAGTGATTTTCAATAGTTTCATGTGAATACCTTTCAAAGGGCTGAAGAAGCAAAACTAAATGTGACGCAAGTATTTCACAAAAAAAGAAAAAAAAAAGAAAAGATTAGAAAAGATACTTTAAAATAAACATCATTTTGTAGGCCCATTTTAATATTTCCTATCCCGATTATCATCGTGTGACCACTTAGATCAACCTCACGACCCCTGGAGAGGGTCCTGACCCCCAGGTTGTAAACCAAAGGTCTAAAGCTTAAGAACAAAGAGTTTGGAGCTCATGAGAAAACATGACTGTGGTCTGAAAACATTTTGAGCCACTAGAGGCCATTACAGCCATGTTTTAGGTATAGATTATATTATAAAGTAGTGGTCTCCAACCTGGGGGTTAAGACCCCTCAAAGGGTCCCAAGAAAATCTGGGTCACCAAATGAATGAAGGGATAAGAAAGGAAAACTATTCATATCTAATACTCCTGAACACTTTCACCTCTAAAAATCTTTCAAATGAAACAGTCTAAAAAGGAAAAAATGGTGTTTGTTAAACTGTTCACAACTCGTGTCCACACAAAGACTATAATGTGTGATCAGTGGTCTCTAGTGGATATTTTTAAGGGGTCACAATCCAAACATTTTGTGAACCGCTGTCATAGAGAATTCATCCTTGCATAAAGACTTTGTTTTCCCAGATGACAGTGATTTGTAATGTGACCACACATCTCTGGACAGCTGCCCAACAGATTGTGTAAGATGTTTTTAAGTAAGTAACGTTTAAGAACCTTAACTATGAAACATATAATGAATGATTAATGTGTATTACATCCCAACTGAGGGCTGACTCACTGTCCTGGGGTCACTCACCGTCTTGGATGCGCACCTTGATGAGGCGCACTGCTCCTCCTCTCGCCCTGGCCAGGAACTCCCTCAGCTCCGGCGTCACCACTAGTGCGAGAAACATGGCGGGTCAGCAGTCTCTTTCCTCCCGCCGAGCACTGTAGCGTGGAGATACAGAAGAAGAAGCAACAGGCAGGGACTGGAGATCCACGGTATTCAGTCCAGTCAAGAGACACTGAAGTCCAACCAGAGGAGGTTGCTGAAGAAGAGAAGTCCTTTACTTCAGATGATGAAGCCGAGTACAGGTTCTGACTGCTGAAGAAGAGGATCGCTGAGTGTGTCTGGACTCGTCGGGAGAGTGCGACAGTGTGAGAAGGGACATCGCTCAAGTAACTAGGACAGTATCATGTGTACACAGACTGGGAACCCGATCACCTCTCTACCAAATTTAGCTCCCAATGAGGGACGGTCCAGCCCCGGGAACTGGACTGTGACACCCCCACCACACACCAGGACCTGGAGGACTCTGACCTGCAAACCTAATTACTGTACCAACTTCTGAGCCAAGAACAAGTCAGATGTAGAGTCCTGTGATAGTACTTGTAAGATCTCTGAGACAGTCACCCCACTGCACTGTTGTTTTACTATTAACACCAATTTTCTGCTGTTTATGAATTACATATCACAATGATTTGGGCTGAAACAAAAACAGCAAAAAAGCAGCGGTTACATCTAATTTAAAAAAGGAGCATATTGTTTTGTAAAGTTTACTCAACCTATTCAATGTTCTCAATCTCAGTTTACCCCACACATGACAACCGTGATGGTCAACAGGTTGAGTAAGATGTTTTTGCGATCACAAATCACCTGGATATGATGACAACACTTTCCCAATCGCAGATCCACAAATAAAACTGATATTTAGGGTTCCTTATAACTCGTGCTTTAAAGCTGCAGTCAGTAACTGTGAGCAAATGTGATAAAAAGTTATTCTTATAAAACTATCACTATATTCTAACGGTAGACAGATAATCTGAAAAAACATCATGTTTTTCCTGTGTCCTCATAATGGCATTAGCAAAATTTCACCGTGCTTAAAGGGAAACAACCAATCAGAGCCGAGTAAAATTAGAAAGTTTGTGACCCGACCGCCATGTTGAAAACAGTCGAGTCAAACCAAGCACTGTCCGGGTCACAAACTTTATCATTTTACAGCTAAACAGTACACTACAAGATGTTTCTGAAAACATTTGAGGTGAGAAATACACATTACACTAACAGAGTATTGATTCATATTTAATCAGCGCTGCATAGTTTGACCGTTTGATCAGAGTTCACGAGTTTTAATAGCAGTGATTGACAGCTGCCCAGAGGCTCTAGATTTAAATGTAAAAAGTCATATCAACTAGATCAAAAACTGTAAACATTTAATTACCTATAATAATAATTTGTACTTCTAAAACTTATTTCCTTTTAATATATAAACATTACATTAACAAGTTATATAAAAATGTGATTAATATAGAAAAGATGCTTTATAAAGTTCACTATACAATCTTGAGGTTTTTTAAACTGACTTTCTTAAATGATAAAGTGAATCAGGGCAACAATATAACACACGTTTCAGTAAGTTTGGATGGATTCATTCATAAAAACATTATTTTAAAAAATCAGAGGTTGAATCAGATAAATATTTCTTGCAACACTGGATCTCTCCATGACTTGTGTAATATGCTTGTACACACACACACCACAATAATACATTGACAAAATCAACATCTTACAAAAGAAATGATTTAATGTTAAATAGAAATATAAAAAAGAATAGACAAATGATCTATTTCTGCAAACTACGTATTTACAATTTGTGAAATTTACATCGAGCTGGCAGTGCTGACCCCTGCTGCTCGCTTTGACTCTGGCCTTCGGCTGAATCCTTAACCTCGTCATCGTCATCAGTCGTCGATGGTCGGGAGCCAGAACGCCTGAAAGATGAGAAAAAGCATTCGAAATGTTTCATCACATTGGAACCAATTTGTGATTGCTGGTGTTTTTGTGTGTGTGTGTGGTTCATAAAGGTGAAGTTGCAGTCTGTATATCCAATTTACTATCACGTCTTGCTTCCCATTTTTCTTTCTGCTGACAGTGGGAAATGATTTGAACACTGAACTGAACGACATGACTCGCTCACAGTCACTCACACGTACAGTTGCGTGTTGTAAAAGTGTAATAATGTGACTAAGAAGATGATTATTAAAGCTATGGTTTGTAATCTTCAAAAACTTTTTGTTGTTGTTATATTAGTTGAAATTCTCATTACATCCCGACTGCATTCAATGAATAAAATGCTCTGACAAAAAAAGAGAAAAAAAAATCAGGTATCTGTGGCTGTCGCAGGACTGTAATAAACCCGGCCAATCATTTCATTCAGGCCGAACGTAATGACTGGACGTGCTACCTACCTGTCCACCTGCTCGCACTCTGCTCGTGCACTCATTGCGCCTAACCAGAGTCCTCCACAAGCTGCTAACTTGACAGCTGTGAGTACTAAAAGTAGCCATGTTTGTTGTTTACATTCATAATGATAATTGTGGGGGAGTGGCTTTGGAAGGAGGCCTCAAGGGATGGACTGTCAGTCAGCGTAGCCGACTTGGCGACTTTCTCTCTAGATTCAGGGACTTTTGGAGCTAGTGCTGCTAGCTACTTTCATTGGAATAGAGTTGTCAACACTGGGCTGGATTTTTCGGTTGGATAATTTTCTTAAATCGAGCGTACTCTTGTTAGTTTCTCAACATTACCAACCCTATCTTTAAGTCCATGACATGCTCAGTTTAGTGACATGAGCATAAACATGTTATTGGTATTTAAGTCCCACAAAACAACTTAGATGACATGTTAAAACTACCTAATACAGCTTCAAAAGATAATGCTTACTGTCCACGGCGCCACCCCCCACTCACCATGTTGGAGCAGGCACTTGCAAACGTCATGAACTTGGGGTTGAACTGAAGGCAGGTAATCGGTCCGGTGTGCTTCCCGTCTAATAAAGCCACCTTCATGCCGCTCTCTGCATTCCACACGTGGATCTTTCCGTCCTCAGAGCCTGAAATACACGGACAAAAAACAAATATTTGATGAAAACATGATTATATGACAGTTATATGACGATTAAGCTAAATGCCTTTATTGGTCAAAAGAATGGTGTTTGTGAGGCATTTCATAGAGTGAGCATAGCATCGTTTTGTTTTAATATGCAAAATGTTCTGCAGCATCACTAGGATTTAAGAATTGATTTTTGTACTTCAGGCTATTCCTTATCATTTGTTTGTCTATGTATGGCTTTAGTAGAATAAAAAAATCAACTGACTTGGGGCTTTTTATGATTCAGATAAAGCTTTTTGCATGAAACAATAGATGAATCCATTTCCAACGCTGAGGAACTTACCGATCATAACAAACTGAGAATCCGGAGTGAATGATCCCTCCAGTGTTACACCTTTACTGTTGTTGTAGCCCTGTGGGTGATTGAACAACAGCATTCATGAGCAAGTATTTTCCACACATTAGTACTGCAACAGTGAACAATTAGTCGGGAAGTTTTCAGATCTTCATAATCCTCTCTGTTTTCACACATTGTGCGTGTCAATGAGTTGTCTCTTACCCCAAAGGAATGTAGCACAGCACCCTTAAAAGCATCTAAGACGCGAAGGGCTCCGCCGTTAGTAGAAAGAAGAATGAGTTTTCCGTCATTGCTAAACTTGAGTCCCGTCCACTCGCACGTCCGGTCGTACTGAAGCTTGAAGGTTGCAAAAGGACCCTGTTGACAAGAGGCATCGTTAATATTTTGCTCCTATTAAATTAAATTAAAGCCATTTCATTTTACTGTTGCTATTAAACTCACCTTGTCAAACGACCGCAGATCATAAAGCTTAACCATCTCTGAATTTATTCCTGCAGCAAAAATTAGACCCTCTGGATCAAAGGAGCACACCGGCTTCCCCTGCAGGTGCATCAAACCCTAAAAATTGACAGATGACAAAGAGAAGGTCAACATCAGCTTGCTAAATCCCTGTTTTATAATTTCACATTACAGATTAGTGCAACACCAGTGGATGCTCACCAAATTACAAAAAAAAAGGGACACTCACCTGGCAGTTAGGTGACCGCAAATCCCACAGTCTGATTGTTTTATCTAATGAGCCAGAAATAAATGTGTCGTCCACAGGAGACATGGAGAGAGACGTCACTCTGGTTACACAAAAAAAGAGAAAACTGTTAGAGGAACCCAACACTTAACATCAAATCAAGGTACAGAGAGACCAGCATCAATCCAGCCCTCACCTTTTGTTATGCCCAGGAAAGTAGCGGATGTATTTGTTGTCATGAAGGGACAGGTACCGGATAGTATCTTTAAGAAAAACAACACTGTTACTACGTCATACATCAAACTGGCATCCAAACATGAAGTTGATGACAGGCAGGTCTGATGAGTTGACTCGACCGTGGGCAAGGCAGTCACTTGTACAGTTAGCTCCTGTATGGGGCAGAATCACAGACCCTCAAACTGTACAAACAACTACCTCAGACCAAAGTGAGTAGTGTGTCTCTTGTCGATCCAGCAGCGGTCCATAGGGGTCCTGTATACATCAACCACAGGCCAAGTAATAAAACACACTGTACCCTACAGCTTGTACTGTAGACTGAACTAATATGTCAAGACAAGAATGTTAAGATAATGTTTATAATTTAGATAATCCTAAACATTGTGATATAATTCAAATGTTGTCTTCTCCTGCATTACAATGAAGGGATTCACTTCTCTGGATGTATATGACAGCTCTAGCTGAGTGAAATGCACAACAAATATCTCTACTAGTTTGACCCTATATTCCCATTATTAATGACTTTTGCCATTATTAATAACTACATATATCACATTATCATTACAGTCTAGGGCTGCAACTAACGATTATTTTTATTGTCGATTAATAGTTTGGTATATAAAATGTCAGAAAATGGCGAGAAATGTCGATCAGTGTTTCCCAAAGCCTCAAATGTCTTGTTTTGTCCACAACTAAAAGATATTCAGTTTACTGTCACAGAGGAGTAGAAACCAGAAAATATTCACATTTAAGTGAATTTTGACTTTTTTCTCTTAAATAATTACTCAAACCGAAGATCGAAATAGTTGGCGATTAGTTAACGATTAATCTATTAATCGTTGCAGCTCTATTACAGTCAAAAAGCATTGCGATATTTAATTCTTATATGACTTCTTCATTCTGCGATACATTAACAATATCACATTGGACACAACCTGAATCTTATTCATGCTACGCTACCAAACAAAAGTATTGGTGCATCAACATACCATCGATTTTGTTGGAGCTGTAGACCACCGTGTTTGCAGCATGTGTGTACCTGATCAGATCCACTCCATACTTTTTGCTGTAGAGGGTCCTCTTGGGTCTGTCATAAATCAGAGAAAGAGAGAGAATTAACATTTCAATCACTAAAAGATATCAATCCATGCTGACAAATAATCTTGTCTTTTTTATAATTATTCCTGTTTATTACCATTTCACAAAAAATACCAAACACATCAAAGTTACAGCCTCAATATACAGATACTTTTTCTAAGTTTTAAATCTGTATATTCTGAATACTGAGAGATTTTTTTGGGCTGTTGATCAGCAATTTTAAGATATTGCTTTGAGACCATTTAATGGTGAGTGTTTGTTATTTTAACCTGTAAATCAGATAAACACTGATAGATTACTGTACACTGCAACTAGCATGTAATGTTCATTATTGGTTACTTTGTGTAATGCATTGATTAATTATTAGAACTATAAAATGACAGAAAACAATGAAAAATATCTGTCAAAATTTCAAATTGATTGTTTTGCCCACCCAAAAAGCCCAAAAGATAATTAATTTACAATTATATAAAAGAGAAAAGCAGCAAATGTTCAGACTTGAGAAGCTGGAACCAGCAAATGTTTGACATGTTTGCTATAAAATAAATGACTAGCGAATTACCAAAATATCAAAATCATTGGCAATTCAGTGTCTGTGCATCAACTCATCGTTTCAGGACTATTTATGTTAGCTATCTACTCAAAAGTAATGATGGATCAATTATTGGTTACTTTGTGTAATGCATTGATTTATTATTAGAACTATAAAATGATAGAAAACAATGAAAAATATCTGTCAAAATTTCAAATTGATTGTTTTGCCCACCCAAAAAGCCTAAATATATTTAATTTACAATTATATGAAAGGGAAAAGCAGCAAATGTTTGACATTTTTTGCTATAAAATAAATGACTTAAGACGACTAGTGAATTACCAAAAATATCAAAATGGTTGGCAATTCAGTGTCTGTGCATCAACTCATCGTTTCAGGACTATTTATATCAGCTATCTACTCAACAGTATTGATGGATGAATAGATATTGAGGAGTTATCAGCCCTGTCTCCACCACTGCATAACATCACTGTGACCTAACAATTAACGTAAGATAAGATAAGATATTCTTATATTAGTCCCGCAGTGGGTAAATTTGCAGTGTACAGCAGCAAAGGGGATAGTGCAAAAAACAAGATGCGTCAGCTAACACAGTAAAAAAGAGCTAAACAAAGTGTAACAAAATATGAACCATTTAAATAGAAGGAAGTATAAAAATAGGAGCAGTATATACAGTATTGACAATAAACAGACTATTAACAAAATTGCACAAGTGGAAAATAATATTGCACAGTGAGAATGGATGAATGAATGAAATTCCACCTGAAAATAATATCAGGTTATTGTCAGTTTTTTGGTGTGTAAGTGTAAGTGGTCTACTGGGAAAACGTGCTAGCCTGTTTAATTAAACTCAAGCAATTTTAACAGATTATGGTCTACTTCTAATATGATGGCTACATATCATATGGCCTCATACTAGACAATGATTAATGTTGTTAAACTATAACATGCTTCATCTCATGACGTCACACCGCTGCTGATGGTTATCACAGAGGAGCGTTAGCAGGCCTCGCTAGCTTAGCATAGCTTAGCTTAGCATGTAGCTTCCGTGATAAACAACAACAGAGCTAGATGAAGATAAAGCAGCTCTTACTTTCCCTCCTGGCAGTCGTACAACACTAAAGAGTCGTCGTCGCTGCTGGAGATAATGGTCTCTCCGTTGGAGCTGAAGTCGAAGCAGTTGATTTTGTCTGAGTTTTCTCTGAACACCTTAGCAACCCTGAAGCTCCGCAGCACATTGTCCGTCAGCTTCATGGTGACGGCCTCTGAGGGTCTGAAGACGGCCCTCCTCTACTGGTAGATCCGATAACACGGGTTATTATATATATACTGTATATATGAACTGCTATGGTGCTAACAGTGCTCTTTATAAAGAAGTATAGTTCAAAACCAGCGATGAAATCCCGCCTGAGGTACTCTGATCCCCGGGAGTGAGGAGGAGGAGGAGGAGGAGCTAGCACCGCCTTCGACCAGCGGTGACGCGCATTTCATTATCTGATACGCGCATTAGTCGGAAATCACGCTATGTTGGAGTTATCGCGATAGTTTAATGTATTTTCCTTTTATTTTATTTTTTTATACTTTATTTTTTCCCTTTTTTCCAGGCTGTTTTCATATATACAATCCACTGTTCGTTATTACAACAGTCTATAAACCAAGTTTTAAGTAGATGAGCTTACAGACAAACAAACCCATCAAGTACACTAGAGAAAACAACCTCGACATTCAAAACCAAGAAAAGAAATAACAATAATAATAATAATGACAAGAAGAAAGAATAGAGTTAAAAAAACCCACACATAACAAAAAAAATAATAATAAAAAAATACGAGTAATAATAAATTAAATCAACAAATAAGATAATAGAAAATAAAAAGGGGGGAGCGCAAATATATAATAAAGTGAATCAGGGCAACAATATAACACACGTTTCAGTAAGTTTGGATGGATTCATTCATAAAAACATTCATTTAAAAAAATCAGAGGTTGAATCAGATAAATATTTCTTGCAACACTGGATCTCTCCATGACTTGTGTAATATGCTTGTACACACACACCACAATAATACATTGACAAAATCAACATCTTACAAAGAAATGATTTAATGGTAAATATAAATATAAAAAAAGAATAGACAAATGATCTATTTCTGCAAACTACGTATTTACAATTTGAGTGAGGAGGAGGAGGAGGAGGAGGGAAAAGCAAGCACCGCCTTCGACACGTCGGTGACGCGCATTTCATCAACTGACATTCGCATTGGTCGCAAATCACGCCATATTGTAGTTATCGTGATAGTTGCAACTTCGCGTTGAACTGCTGACCACACAGAGCTGTAGATGTGCAGATAGATCTGTTGGGTAGCGACAACTAAAATAAGTGCGCTTATAAGCTTGCAAAAAAGGACCGTACAAAACGAAATAACTTGGCAGAGGAGAAGGAGAAGCTAAGAAGAAAGGAATGGAGAGAAGAGAAGACAGAAACAGAAGGAGGTATTACAAAATACATACATCACAGCAAGACATGTTTAAATGGTAGCCTACTATGTTATAGTGCTGGGGAAAAGAACAGTGACAGGTGTACGAGTTAAAGTTGAAATGTTGAACATGTTTTATTGCACTGTATTGCTTTCTTTATTGAACACATGCACATTAACTGAGGTACTAACAGATATATAGACAATTGAAAAAAACAAAACAAAAAGAAGACATCAAAAATTACACATACATTTCATAATGCCGGAGTTTATGTTATATAATTTTTTTTTAATTGTGTTTTAAAGTGATTACAAAACAAGTGAAGACATGTTCAGGGACATATATAAAAAAGACCAAAATATATTATACAAAGAAAGACAAATAACAAAGTACAAAAACAAAACAAAACAAAACAAAAACAACACAAGGGAATAAAAGCAGGTTGAAGAATGTGTGTGTATGTGTGTGTGTGTTTGGCATTGAATGAGGCTAGATGGTCATATATGACATATATCTACTCTTAAACCCATATACTGTACACATGCACACATATCTACACACACACATACAGATATCCTTCCTTTTATGTGTAGAGCATAGGGGGAACAAAAACAAAACAAAAAGAAAATAAATGACTAAAATATATATATAATACAGTATATATACATACACATATATAATAATAATGTGAATAATAATAAAGATGATGATGATGATGATGATGAGGTCATGATAATAATGTCAATATTTTTTGTTTGTTTTTTACATTTGGTAAGATAGTGCTATATTGTTTGAATTCATTACTAAAATGCAGGAAAGTTGTGTTGGTTGCCATTGAGTAGGATATAAGAAATAGGCTGAAATGATTGCACAGTCCTGTACAGTAGGTGGCGGTATGCACCATAGACTCTATAATATAGTATATATACTGGAGTATGGTATGCACCCTCAAGCGGTCGTGTTTAGAAGGTAAACATGCAAGTTGTGAAAAAGTCTCGCGAGATGAGTAGGCTTTGACCTCGAATAGTTGAGGTTAGTATTGGTCGTCGACTCGCAGTTTGCGGGCTACCTTCTAGTCACGACCCCTTCAAGCTTTCCCATCATTTGTCTGTCTGCTCTGAACAGTATCAGCTGCCCCTCTGGTCCTCCAGCACTTTCTGTCACTATTGTTCATCTGTTCTGTTTTCTGTCAGCTTCTAGTTTTTTGCTCCAGTCACAAAAAATGGACGCAGGAGAAGTGAAGAAGACAATAACAGCAGGAGGTCTGTCCACACAGGAAGGAAAGTCTGAGGTAGGAGCCAACTTGAACTGTTATGTCAGCAGCCTGTGTGTGTTTTTTGGTAAATGTCAAGAGTGCAGACATGTGCTCGTTTGGTTTGATGTGTCCTGTGGTCCATTCAAGTCAATCATTACACACAGAATACACAACTCCTGTCAGTCTGTGGTCAGATCTCTGCTACTCTGACTGACTGCTGAGCTGGAGCGCACATAACAGGAATCCACAGGAATCTACAGGCTTTATATCCCATTTACAATCTTCACAGGTATGAAATGTGTAACTGGTTTAGGATGATAACAGCTTTGTTTTGGTTGATTGAAACACAAAAGGTAGGGCAACACATGAACAAATTATTCATGTAAGTGAGTAGAACAGGTAGGCTATACAACAGCACCACACTAGTGTACTCCTGAAGTCTTTGGATTTAACCACAGGTAAGATCAGAGCTACCAATCAGTGACAGGACTGTGCAGCTTATTAACTTGTATGATATTCCAATTTTTAAGTATAGCTTTCTGGTGGTCACAGCCAATTGTTTTTGACTTGGATTTGACCGCTTGGCTGTTAAATGTATTACTTTACTGCAAATGTCACTGGCATTTTAATCTGCAATGCACTGCAGTAATTGAAGTTGTGCAACTACCTCACCTTGATATCATTTTGCCTTTCAACAGTACTCACCACACCATCTAGTTCGGCAGTGACCTCTGACATTAACACAAACATCATAAATGCCACAAGATATGGAATTTTGAGTCCATGCTTTCAGTTAGAATTGCAGAAATTGTGTACAATAATAAATAACTTAATATACAGTAGGGCTGTCAATCGATTAAAATATTTAATCACGATTAGTCACACGTTTTATCTGTTCAATCTGTACCTTAAAGGGAGATTTGTCAAGTATTTAATAGTCTTATCAACATAAGAGTGGGTAAATATGCTTGCTTTATGCAGATGTATGTATATATGTATTATTGGAAATCAATTAACAACACAGAACAATGACAAATATTGTCCAGAAACCCTCACAGGTACTACATTTAGCATAAAAAATATGCTCAAATCATAACATGTCACACAAGCTGTCAGTGTGCTGATAAAGTGGGCATGTCTGTAAAGGGGAGACTCGTGGGTACCCATAGAACCCATTTTCATTCACATATCTTGAGGTCAGAGGTCAAGGGACCCCTTTGAAAATGGCCATGACAGTTTTTCCTCACCAAAATTTAGCGTAAGTTTGGAGCGTTATTTAGCCTCCTTTACGACAAGCTAAGCCACTCTAGCTCTAAAACTAAACCCGCTACAACCTCTGAAAGATCGATTGCGTTAATGCGTTAAAGAAGGCGTTAACTTTGACAGCCCTAATATGCAGTTAACCTTCTGATTATTTCAACATTAACGTGAGAGGTAAAAGTGGGCTCCAACCAACAAAAAATATTGGTGAATAATTGTAGAATATCTGACCTATTCTACTGTATATATGTGGTAATAACATGTTTTTATGAAACTGTCTTTATAAACTATGTCTATTTTAATCCCTCAGGCAATTTCTGCTCAGACCCACTGAACCGTCCATGGCCCGTGTCCTTTCCCTGTTCCGGCCTCAGCCTTTCCTGGCCCACGTGGGCAGGAGAAAACCTGCGTTGTGCAAAATGTCAATGGACTCGAGGGCACGCCAGATGTTTGCAGCTGCAGTGGAAGCTGTGCAGCCAGACACGGTGGTCCGGCAGAGCATAGAGCGCAAAGAGGACTCAGTCGTTATCAATGGTCACAAATTTACACTCAAACACAACCTGCACTTGGTGGGCTTCGGAAAAGCTGTACTGGGTATGGCTGCCGAGGCAGAGAGGATTATGGGGGATCATTTAGTGAGAGGAGTAATAAGCGTGCCACATGGGATTCAGCAGACACTAAAGCAGCACGGAAAAGAGTAAGCAAACGCCTTAAACAACTTAAAGTATTACACAAAAATAA
This sequence comes from Hozukius guyotensis, assembly GCA_916700995.1. NCBI lineage: Eukaryota > Metazoa > Chordata > Actinopteri > Perciformes > Sebastidae > Hozukius > Hozukius guyotensis. Next base: position 5,314 of record CAKALU010056194.1, on the reverse strand, counting down.
GATTAATCAGCATAGTAAAATGTCTCACTTCCATCACAGCCATCTCTTGTTAAAAGAAAACAGTCGCATCAGAGTGATGGAGGGAGCCAAACACAACTTGCCTGACGTTGACGCCCAGAAGGCCGCCGAAGGGATCAAGCAGTTAGCCAGTGAACTGACGGAGAACGACCTACTGCTTGTGCTTATTTCAGGTAAAAATACATCTTCTCATTGCTTTTTCTTTACAAAAACATACCTTGAAATGTAAATCTCTAACACAAAGTGGTGAAACTGTGTCTAGGTGGAGGCTCAGCGCTATTACCTGCACCCATCCCACCGATCTCACTGCAAGAGAAACAGGATGTCACCCGCAAACTTGCAGGTGCCGGTGCCACTATTCAAGAGCTGAACACTGTGCGACGCGCCCTGTCTTCTTTAAAGGGTGGAGGGCTCGCTCATTGTGCTCACCCTGCCCAGGTAACATACTTTTTCTTGAATCAACTTTATATTGTATAGAAGAACTCTTTGAATATCACTCCTCTGATCACTTCTTCACAGGTGGTTTCACTGATATTGTCCGATGTCATCGGTGACCCTCTGGACTCTATAGCCAGCGGCCCCACGGTGCGGAGCGAGGTGTGGAGTGAAGAAGTGTTGTCCGTCCTTGAACGTTACAAGCTGTTGAACTCTCTACCAGCCTCCATTAAGGAAGTCCTAGGGAGACCAAGTCCCAGGTGGAGCGAGGATAAAGATGAATCCAACACATCGGGACACGTTCTCAACACCGTGATCGGCTCCAACAGCGTTGCCCTCCAGTGGGCGGGTCGCCGTGCTCGAGAGTTGGGTTTCCGCCCTGTTGTGCTCGCACCGGGAGTGTGTGGCGACGTAAAGGCGGTCTCCAGACTCTACGGCCTCCTGGCCCGCTTCGCCTGCTCTCGAGAGGAACCTCCTCCAGAGATTGCCGCTGAGCTGCTGAGGCTGGGGCCTGATGTCGGTGTGGAGAGCTGGGACCTCTGTCGTACCATGCAGGTGTTGGGTGAAGGGCGTACGGAAGGATGGGGCTCCACGTGTCTGTTGGCTGGCGGCGAGCCCACCGTGGAGCTGACGGGCATGGGTCGAGGTGGTCGGAACCAGGAGCTGGCTATGCGGGTCGGACAGGAGCTTAGAGGCCTGAAGCTTCCTCCTAACGGTCCCGTCTTCCTGAGCGGTGGAACTGATGGTCAGGATGGACCCACGGAGGCAGCCGGGGCCGTCACTGATGGGGGGTTGTGTGAAGAGGCACGAGCACAGGGGCTGGACATCGACAGCTTCCTCACCAACAATGATTCTTACACTTTCTTCAGCCGTCTTTCTGCCGGGCAGCGCTTACTCGTACCTGGCCTCACCTGCACCAACGTGATGGATGTGCACATGCTACTTATTCCACCAATTCCCATTATCATAAGATAATCCCAAAGCACACAAAATAAAATGATCCAAGTCCAGTGGATCAGCATAAATAAAGTACTTTATTAGTCTATCTGACTTGCCATTGTACTACCTGTTTTTTCAACTCTATGCAAACATTTTTGACCCAAACTCTTTGTAATTCTACATGAAAGCCGGACTGGTATTGCTATATTCAATTTGAATGTATCAGATAGGAGTGGAATAAAAAAATGTCACCAGTCTTGTTATCAGTTTTAAGGTTTCATCCAGGAACAAAAAGCTTATAAAGAGAAGACTTGCTGATTATCTTTTTTAAATCACTGCACTGCCTTAATCAGTATTTTCAATCACAACATATTTAATATAAATCAAGCTATTTGCACAAAACTTGTGCAGTCGTATTTTCTCCCAGCTTTGCTGCAGGTACTTCAAAGTATCTAAAATATGCTGATGATTTTGTAGTTTAGTTAAGTCGACAACAAGGTCTATGTACATCATTAAATATTTCTGTAAATACACACTGCAGTACATTGTCTTGTACTACCAACTTGTCTTTGTACCATTATAACAGTATTATAACTTGTCAGTTATGATAGCTGATTATAAGATGGCTCAACACACATTTAAAGTATTCAACCCCTCTTTGACTTTTTCATGTTTTATTATTTTACATTAAATCGCAGTGGATTTAACTACACTTTTTCACACATTAACAGGAAAAGAACTAATGTCAAAATGCAACTGATGAGCACAAATATATAAATGTTATTAATCCTCAAGTAAGGTGGCACCTTTGGTAGCGATTACAGCTTTGAATCTACCCAATATGGATAGGTTGGTTCTTTGCAGATCTGAATATTGCAATTTTTTTTACCCATTATTTGCAAAACTGCTTAAGCACTTTTGAGTGACGGTAAGAACAGCAATCTTCATGTCCTGTTTCAAATGATGAATTGCTCAAAGATGTGGACACTGAATTGACCACAGAGGACTTTGTTTTCTTGCTAAATGCAGCAGCTTTTCCTCCAGGATTTCTTTGTATTTTGCAGCATTCATTTTACCCTCTACAATCAAAAGTCATAGAGCCACTTGGGCCTGCTGGACCGAAGCATCCTCACCACAACATGCCACCGTGCTTCATGGTGGGTTACTGGTGATTTGTGGTACAGCCCAGATCTCGTGAAAGTGTTTTGCGCCCTGTAGATGTAAAGCTGGTGAAGCATCACGGCAAAAGATATGTACAGCGTCTCCCTTCTCAACCACCGTAATGACATCTCACTCATTAATATTCAGTGCCTTGGATTTTTTTGTGTGTATCCTTTCCCTAATTCTTACTTTGTTACAGATTTCTTGCAAATGTTTTTTTTGTCTTCATGATGTAGTATTTTGCCAAGAAATTGATTAAACAGCTGATGGTCCTTTAAGATAACGTATCATAAAATCATCTGTCACACCTTGATTACACACAGGTGATTTTCATTCACACTGTGCGCTTCAGGTGTGTCATAAACAGGGTGAATGTGCTTGTGTAATCAATTATTTTGTATTTTATATTTGAACCCAATTTTGATCAATTTGCAGAGATTTGTTTTCACTTTGACTCAGGAGTTTGCTGTGAGTCAATGTTGAAAAAAGGTCTGTAGAAGAGCTTGGGCTCAAAACGTCACTTATAAAGATGTGCCAATAAATTGCACTCTAAGGGAGCTCTACTGTGTGCAGACCTTCTTCTATGTTTTTCATTGCTGTCTTCTACTGGTCCAGCACCGGCCTACTACGGTTTTGGATGACCATCTTACATTGTTCAATGTTGAAAAAATAAATAATGAAACAAAAAGACAAAGGTGGGTGAATACTCTAATCAGGCACTCTGTATCTCCCATTGAGCGCACACAATGCTCCTTACATGTTATTAGAAACACAGTGGTTACAGTGGCAATCTCAAAGATTTTTATGTAAATAAATGTCTGTTAAGTCACTATCGCTGAATGAGGTAACACAATGGTGATTGAGCCTATGGCCCACTGTAGAAATTATTGCAATATTAGAAATTAAAAATCAACCAGGACCGAAATGTTAAGGATTGACACAAATTTCACGCAATAAGCACAGAAGACAAACGATATGAACTGTTTTTCGTGGATCTGTATTCCAACACACTTCAAAAATACTGTCTATTGTTCCTTCCATACATCATTCATATCAAGTCCAGTTATTTTGCTCATGGTCAGAATGGAAAATTGTATGTCTGCGCTTAGTCTGCCATCATCACAGTATTGTAAAAAGCACCCTTAATTTACTCATCAACAGTTGTCACATATGTACTGAAGCCTCTTGAAAATAAAGTTGACCATTAAGCCAAACAGATCAATGTTGACAAGCCAAAATAAATATGTCACAGCAGCACTATGTAGTTGATGTAGTGGATATCAGTGTGACACTGTTTGTATGCATAACTGATGCTTCTCCGGGCAGTTTGTCAGAAGGTGCATCGATCTTGAATGCACTGAAGATGCTTTATTATCAGCAAAACTTGAGGGTGCATTCAATGTCTCATCACAGGAGGATAAAGTCCAACACCATTGTCCTGTTAATCTCGATGAGTCTTTGGGGTATCTCCCGCTTTGCTTTCCCTGCAACAATAACAGAATGTCATTACTGAATAAACAATTTAAAAAAGTAGTAACAGGAATGCAATTTAGATATGATAAAACATCAGAAAAAAAACCTAGGCAAAGATCCTAAAACTAGCTTTTGCACTAATGGTGGCCTATATATATACTGTATACTATACTCATTTTGAACAGTCTCTTCTGCACTATATTCACTTTTTTAATAGTCGTGTATCACAGCTGTTACCCTGCACTATATTCAGTTTTAACAGTTTTCTTCATCTCCTTGTATTTTTATATCTGATATATTTTTTCGTACTTTGTACTTTGCACTACTAACTTTTTTACTGCCTTTTTACTAACATGTTTTGCACTATGGAACTGTGATGCTGGAAACTTGAATTTCCCTCGGGATCAATAAAGTTAAAGGATCAATCTATCTATCTATCTATCTATCTATCTATCTATCTCTGTCTCACTATCTATCTATCTATCTATCTATCTATCTACCCATCTATCCATCTATAGCCTATATCTATCTATATATCTATCTATCTATAGCCTATATATATCTATATATCTATCTATCTATCTATAGCCTATATCTATCTATCTATAGCCTATATCTATCTATCTATCTATCTATCTATAGCCTATATCTATCTATCTATCTATCTATCTATAGCCTATATCTATCTATCTATCTATCTATCTATAGCCTATATCTATCTATCTATCTATCTATCTATCTATAGCCTATATCTATCTATCTATCTATCTATCTGTCTATCTATAGCCTATATCTATCTATCTATCTATCTATCTGTCCCAGTTGAAGCTGTTTGAAGCAACACGGATGCTCGGTAACCTACCATCCACTCAGGTGAGGAGCTGTATCAGGTGTGCCTCCGTTCTGTCCAGTCCCTGAACACAACACCAACAGACACACAGAGAGACGTGAAGCCAGCGTGGCTAATACTAGTTTATATAGAGATACAGATATATGGTGGAAGACAACTCACCTTGTCGATAGTACATGTCGTTGACTGTGTTCCCGTAGACCTTCCACGCAAAGTGAATAGCGATCAGACTAAAAATCAACCAGCTGAGCAGGATCTTGAATATGGAGACTCTCATGTCGTTGGCGAGCCAGTCGTCAACAAACTCGGACAGGAAGGACAAGCAGCTGTCAGCGATGCGGGACAAGAACTCAAAGTCCCACGGTTCCTCCATACTGTCCGCTTAGTCAGCTTCAATAAGGTGAACTCTTGTTCCGATGGATTAAACACATCGCTTTG
>CAKALU010056192.1:0-14584 GCA_916700995.1 Hozukius guyotensis | reverse complement strand
GCCGAGTGGTTAAGGCGTTGGACTTGAAATCCAATGGGGTTTCCCCGCGCAGGTTCGAACCCTGCTCACAGCGTTTTATGACTTTATGGGCAGCAGTACTTCAGTCTTCAGTCACTCAGCAGTGGCTTGGGAATCGGAGGGGTCACCGGTTTATCCCCGCTCGGACCAAGTACGGAGTGTGGACTGGTAGCTGGTGGTGCTGTCACGATACCAAAATTCCATTTGACGTTACAGAGACACACAGTAAAATAACACGTGCTCTGTGGGGGTATATGTGTTTGCCGGATAACAGGAGATGCTTGGACAGATTCAGAAAAGATGGTGAATCTAATGTCAATCAATTAGTTGCAATCTGCAACCACGCCACTAGATGTTGCCAAGTCCTACACAGTGTACCTTTAATACAGCTTATAATGAGTGGAGCGTGCAAGCAATGACTTGACAGAGAAATATTAGCTAATTACTGCATGAATTACCTTAATTAATGACCTACTTAGCATAACTGGAGATATCCAATAAATCATGATGATGATGTCAGAGATTAGGCAGCGCTTCCTTTGTCCCTGTGTGTCCCTGTGTGTCACTGTGTGTCCCTGTGTGTCCCTGTATCTGAGTGTATGTTGTGTGTTCAGCCCACAGACTTGTCAGACCCCAATCCAGTGCAGATGTTGATTCTGTGTGTTCACCTGTACGAGAGGCTGCCTCAGTACCGGCCACTGCACACCATCACTCTATCGGGAAGCCTGCACAGCACCTTCAGCAAGCAGGTAACACACACTCACACACACACACACACACACAGCAACAAATTTGATTTTAGAAGACACCTTAATAAAAACTTGTAAATCAAATAAATGAGCAGTGTGAGACTGAGAAGGGCTCGGATAATAAGCTCCTGGACAGATAATGACACACACAGACACACATTAACAGGATTATAGACACACACATACATTAATAGGATTACACCCACACACACACTAACAGGATTACAAACACAGACAAATATGCATCTGGGTAATGATCCACATTGTCAGGTTAAGCCACATTACAAGCCTAACAAAAACCGATGTCAGTTTGCCTCTGCTAAGGAAGATGGATTTCATTGTTGTATTGTTTCCTGGCAGCGGTATTTGTCTCGTCTATTTCTGTGTTCCTTTTTGCTACAGGTGCGTCTGAAAAGCCCATCCTCTAAGCCGATCAAATACCAGATCTTCCTTTTAGGGGAGGATGCCCATCTCTTCTCCCTCCCCGATGGACCTACTGTCACCATTCCTCCAAAGTATGTCTTTTACCTAGAACTTTTAAATCACTACACATTTTACAGTACAAATTTGTACAAAACTTGCAAGAAACTGGGTTTCGTTTGTGCAATATTTTACATCACAGAGGATTCTGTAAATACATGTTAATCACTAGGGGTGGGAAAACAAATGTATTCACCTATGTATTTTTTTTTAGGATTCTGAAATAATTTTTTTAATGCCAGAATCAATATATTTGCTTCATTTGAGTCTATTTGGAGGTAGAAGGAAGTTACCGCTTTTATTTTTGTAGTCTGAGTAACGTGACGTCATATCTGTTCCGTATCCGTCAACCAAAACAAACCGCAGCGAGCCGAAACGACAAGGTAGAAAACGTTGGAGGGTCAGCGTGGATACGACCTGAACCCTCCCATGTTAAATCCAGCGTGGTAAACACTACACATCCAGTAAAGTATGGAAACACTTTGGGTTTCACACATTGACAGGAAAAGCAGAGCTAGACATCACGGCTAAATCTGCATGCTAACTCTGTCATGGACAGGAAGCGTTATCGTAACTTCGAGCCGGCCGTCACTCTCATCCCCGTGGTCAAATGGGCCGACGCTACAACTGTAGAGCACCCATATACCGACATTTATGTTAAATGCATTGAAACGGCCCCGATGGAGCTGACCATGGATGGATAAAGAGAACGGAGCTGACGGGAGAGCTAGAGACCACCTTGGAGAAGTTAGAGGAAGTAGACACGTGGGACTACGTCTGGTTTTCGAAATAAGGTGTTAACGAAGGGAACTGTATATACAAAATACATAAATGGAAATAAGATTGATTGGATTATATTCACCAGAAGTATAAAACATTACATGTCCCTTATTAATTAAAAAGAAAATACCACTAATTAGTGAGGGAAATATTTTTATTCTTTGATTTTTGGGTTGCTGAAAAAATGTATAAATAATACCTGTCTTGCAATACTTGTAGAATTGTAATACTTCAAAAGCGCAATACATATCGAGTTGGCACTTAAGTATCGTGATAGTATCGAATCACGAAATATGTGTATCGTCCCAGCTGTGTTAATTGCAGCTGTGATGGCCGAGTGGTTAAGGCGTTGGACTTGAAATCCAATGGGGTTTCCCCGCGCAGGTTCGAACCCTGCTCACAGCGATGCCTAACTTTAGTTCCATCCTAATCCTGCACGAACCAAGAACGGACTGTGGACTGGTAGCTGGAGAAGTGACAGTTTACCACCTGGGCACTTATAGTACCATTCACAGCCCAATTTATTCTGAAAATCCGATGTCTATGGCATACTAAAAGATGTAGTGACACTACTAAAAGCCTGTAAATAAGGGAATGAACTGAGCAGAAAGCCTAAGAATCAAAGGGTTAAAACACCTTAAAATGAAACAGGAGTTCCTTAACGTCCCCATGAGTGCCATTGTCTTCAAATCATTTCATGGTCTTTAAAGAGACGTTTAGATCTCTTGCAATTTGTCTCAAAGATTGACCTTCATTCAATCATCCTTTTTCTGCCATATTTTACTCCCTTATATTGAAGAGTGATTAACATGTATGTACAGTATGCTGCCTCTTTTTATGGTATTAATGGAACCAAACCTGCCAACCCTTACAGAAGGGAAGGTCAAAGAAACATCTCACATCTTACTTTTATACCTGAGCAAGCAGTCTACTGTTGTGTTATGGACATAACTGGAATGGGATTGAAATCAGCTTACTTTGGGTGACCAATAGAAATTTGTATTATAATAAATAATATAATAAATATAATTAAAAAAAATTATATATAGGATATAGGAAAAACCCTCCTCAACATGTCCAAGTTGAGTAAAATCGTTTTTTCCTTGAGACTGTAGCTCATTAAAATGTACCAGTCTTTCTCTCAAGTGAGGCTTCTCCATAAAAAAAGTCCCAATTTGAATCCCTAGCGTTACTATCAGAAATACTGTCTTTAAGGATATTGCAATTATGCAGGAACATATTAAAATTCTGCTGATTCATTACTGTCATAACCTGAAAATGGGAGGTTGTGGGATAAAATGATTGAGTTGTAAAAGCACTGTGGAGGGCTTTCTGGTCCCCGTAGATCAGAAAATGGATTAATTTGTGTGTTGATGTTCACAGGGCGAGCACTGAACTGACCGTCCACTTCAGCTGCTCCGTCATGCAGCCCATGGAGGCAGTCCTCCTGCTCGTCTCCAGCTCTCCTTTTGGCCCATGCGGCACCACTCTCGCCTTCAATCTGAAGACCGAAATCAGTCACATCACACCCACAGTGAGTAGAGCGCTACATTTACCGCACTACTGACATAGTTCGGCTTCAAGCCTCACTTACTGATTTGTTGATAGCTTACTAATCATCTGTTTTCTGACTGAATCGCTGAGCACACATCACACATACCGGTAGTTTGGAGTGTGTTTCTGAAGCCTACTTTCTAATGATAGCTAGATGACAGACTGTCTCCTCCCTACTGTCTCTCCTTAGAACACTGTCAAGTGCAAGTCTCCATGCTACCAGCTGAAAGTGGTCGAAGTGCCCATAACTAACCCTTTCAACAAAGACGCTAAGTTCAGGTAGGTGTCTGTTAGGGGTGGGAATCACCAGAAGGCCCACGATACAATCTTATTGAGTATTGCGATAAGATATATTGTGATATATTATCTTTTTTCAACTGCAAATTATGCAGATTGTCAACATCTGTTTTATCTAATAAGACACAGTTTTCACTCTGTTCATCTCAGAGTTTTCATTCACATATCTGGAGGTCAGAGGTCACAGGACCCCTTGGAAAATGGCAGTTTTTCCTCGCCAGAATTTAGTGTAAATTTGGAGCGTTATTTAGCATTCTTCCTGACAAGCTAGTATGACATGGTTGGTACCAATGGATTCCTTCGATTTTTTTTCGGTTTATTACCTCATTTAATTTTTATTTTAAAACAAAAATTGTAACTTGCGAACTTGTTATACTATGTTTATATTTTATGTTTTCTAAGTTAGTTGTAGTAGTCTGGTATATTTATAGTGTATTCTAATATATTCTTTATATTATGTATACTATAGATATTTTTCTCTAGTGTTGATATGTATATTTACTATTCCTGTACATTGCCTGGACAACATGCTGCTGTGACACAAGCACTTCCTAGTTTGGGATCATTAAAAGTACATCAATCTATCTAGTTTCATATGCTACCGGTATCTTCAGACTGAGCCAGCTACAGCCTGTCTTAAAGACAGTAATGTCGGTCGGGATCAATGCTGTATCAATTTTCTCCCCCACCTCTAGCGTCTGTGTCCACATTCACATGCATGTACGCAAGTTGTGACGGTTGAGAATCCCCTCTTGACATAAAGGTGAAAGTTTTAAAGGGTCTGTGCACCCAAATAACCAAAAAAGAAAAAAAACAGATAGCTTTGGTTTTATTTGCCCAGGTTTTAGATATAACTGTCTGTCTGTAACGGATATATATTCAGTACAATGGAGGTGAATGGAATTTAGTTTGCACTGTTTTTTTGTGTTGTTTTGCTGACTTCAAACCACTCTGTTGTGTGTGTACATGTCATTGTGTGTTTAGGGTTGTGCTGGTGGAGTCTCCGTTCAACCCACTGGAGCCTGAAAAGAAAAGAGACAGCCTCATTCAACAGGCCTCCTCCAAAACCAAGTAACACATGCACTGTTCTCACACACACACACAAACACACACACTCCTAACAAATTAAATGTCAGGACTGAGGTCTGAGACAGGGACAGACAAGCGGACTCGAGTGCCGCCTCCTCATGAACTTTTGACAGCGCATTACGTGGTGGTGTCACGGCTGGTGTGTGTTTGAGAGAGAGACGGAGAGCGGGGGAAGAGAAGGTTATTGAAGATGATGCTTCTGTAAGTTATTGATAACTTAGGACCACTTGGAACGCTGCTTTGTCACCTTTTGCCCCGCCCGCCCGAACCCGCAATATTTTCTAGTAAACTCACCCGAACCTGTGTGTGTGTGTGTGTGTGTGTGCGCACTCAGCTGAGAGGTTGTGTACCTCACATTTATAGGCTTATTAAATGAACTAATTAATTATCTTTACATTGCGCTTTTAGACGTTGAGTTGATTTAGTAGATTCTAGTCAAGTGATTTACGTTTTCCTTATTTTAGAGTTATTAGTTATTATTATAGAGATATATGTATGGCGTTTAATTACTATCGAAACCTGCGCGCGCACAGAACAGTATCTGCGAGTGGAAAAGCTTCATTGCGAGGGAGGATTTCTGTTTGTGATATTTGGAGGAGTGGATGGTCACGTGTTCTGTGCTCTATCATTGGACAACGGTGTCACATGTTCATGAATTATTCATGTTCTGCCTTCGCCGTCAGAGGCTGTAGGTGTTGAAAGTGACCAATCAAAGGAGCGGACACATCGGCCACTGTCTATTCCATCCCCGCCTCCAAAGTCTCAAGTCAACTTGATGAGCGAGCGAGTTGAGCAGTTGCGAGTGCGTAGAGAGGGTCGAGCCAGCGCTCATCACAGCCTCGCGCTCACGAGACTGCAATTGTGCACGCGGAGCAGAAATGCTCGCTCGCGATGATGCTTTTCCGCTCACGGATACTGTTCTGTGCGCGCGAGAGTTTTGATACTAATTAAACGCCATATATAAGAAAAGTCTTGCTTGAAGTCCCGCTTTTCCTCTGTAACGTGGTGATGTCACCAAGTAACACATTTGCATAATACCTGCCTAGCGGCTCGTTTGGCACACACTCAAACAAAGCTAATTAGAGCGGAGCTGGAGCGGAGTCCAAAGAGTTTGGTTCGGTTGACAAGTCATAGCAGACTGGCCTTTTTTCGGGGGGGTGAGGCAGGAGCTCAAACAGAGCGTTTCAGACAGAGGGTGAAAGAGGTGCTTTGAGAAAAATACAACTTTTTTTTAACATTAAAGCATGTAAACATGTTCTAGAAGAAACCCAAAATACAAGTATGCACCTGAAAATAACCATAATAGGTCCTCTTTAATATCGTCCAAAGATAAGAGAACACACAAAATGTAGTCTAACCGACCACTGGGAAAAATACCACTGATGGCACATAAGTTAACTATTATGAATGCAAACACAGTACCAGGCTCTGTCTTAAGCAGACCTTCCAAGCTAGCTACTCATAAAAGCTGAATTACACATAAAATCATCTGTATAGAGTTGTTTTAGAGAAGCTCAATGAGAAAGACAGGGTGCTCCTCCTGCTAGTCACTGCTTCAGAAGGTAGGTAAAGGTAAAGCGAGATAAAGTATGAGGCTGTTCCTCAGGAGAGTGCTGGGATGTCATTAAGAATAGCAGGTTAGTATGCATCGCTCACCACCTGAGACGTCTTCAAAGCCAAACACTCCACTTCCTCCTCCTAGTCAGGAGTTGACTGTGAGGATTAGAAGTGGGACTGGGTTCATCTATGAGGCAGCTGAATCGGGTTGTGTAGTCTGATATCCATATATTATAAATTATTATTTTTTCTCTCCCTTCTCTTTCAGTATAAAGAAGATGAGTTCAGACAAGAGCTGTGGGGAGGAGATGGAAGGGAAGTGCTCAGATGTCGGTAAGTACGAACACACACATGCTCCGTGCGGCCTTAATTACTGTTTTTGCTGAGTATACTACCTGTATTCACATCTGCTAGGTTGTGGTCTATTAAAGTTTGTGTGTGTGTGCCCAGATGGTGAATCCAGTGAGTTCCTGAGTACAGTGAGGAGTGTTTGTCTGAAGCCAGGCCAAGCAGACACTCTGAACATCAACTACCTGCCCTTCTGCCCCAGCACCAAGTACTGCTCTGTGCTGCTAGTTTGCCCACAGGTCAGTGTGTGTGTGTGTGTCTGGGTTGTCTGTCAGTTCCCTGAAATAGATGTGTTATTGTGTGACTTTGGTGAATCCAAACTAAACACCAAAGTCACACAATAACACAAACAAACTAACCAATCGAGGCAGCGGTAGACCAGCAGCTTCCATGGTTCTGAGAGGTCAAATTACTGTTTTTATCATATGAAACTAAAATGGTGTATTTGAATATTTCTGCATTCTGGGGTCCCTAAACAGTCTTGAATTACATAAATTGGGTATCACTATGAAGCTGAGACTTTTGTGGTTCCAATGAGCCCAACTGTTTTCATGTGTGATGATGTTAGTTCCCAAAGGAGACATTTTATTGTAGTTAGACCATTTTTTTAAACTTGACATCACTGTATAAAATGCTGCAAAAGTAGCACAGATAGCCTGGCGATTTTATCCGCCACTGCAAACAATTTACCCGCATGTGGCAGGTGCTAATTTCAGACCCTGTCAGCCAGTGTGGCAAGTGACCCTCATTTCTTCACAACCATGTCTGTCTCTGTGTGTCCGTCTAGGTGGGAGATATGGTGTACATGGTAAAGGCCACAGCAGAGTTGCCTCTTCCTTCCCCTCTCACTGCCAGGCCCAGTGCTAACATAGTCTCCATCCCCAGCAACTCTGGTAGGAAACCTGTTACCCACATGTTCCCCGTAAAGTATTTTATGGCATCAATCTGAGTGAAACTAAATGTTGTTTACTCTAGCTGTGTTTCCATTTATCTGATTTTATTAACATCACTCGCCATCGCAGGACACCAACATGATTTATCATTGAATCATTAAACATTTAAATGCAAATATCTTCCCAAATTGGTCCTAAAAATGTTGTGCAACATATTTTGAGTATGTTATTCCTCAGTGGACACATTGTTATGTTGCATTCACGCCAAGAGTGAAGCGCATGAGTTGGACCGCCGGTATCATTAATGTTCATTTGCGCTAGACGCTAGAGAGTCTTGTCTCCATAGATACCGACAACAAGAAATAACCACTGTTGCTGCTTTGCACATATTGTGGAAGTCCCAGATATGTCAGAAAACCAAAACGCTGTCGTGTCTGGGTTCATAACATCACCCGGCGGTGAGCTGTATTCACATACAGTTCCATTGCACTGACTGTATCTCACAAGCCACACGTCGCTACTGCGGTATGAACCCGAAATAAACAGATTGTGCTGTGATTTATTTGCAATAAACTGATGAAAAGGATGCTGAAATAACTACATAATAATGTAGATTTGTAAAAAGTCTGAATTCATGCTTTGTCAGGTTTGTCCGCAAGACGACAAGCAGACAACTTTTAAAATGCTTGTTTTCTGAATGGAGTTTGGATCGATCAATGCCAGGCTATTCTAACATTGCAGCTGCTCCATCAACACTCAACATAACGTCATCTAGGCATAAATACGGCAGCGACGTTATTGTAAACGGATCAAAAGTATGCCCAAATAACAACATAATGATGCCGATTCGTAAAAAAGTCTGAATTCAAGCTTTGTCAGGTCTGTCCGCATGACGACACGCAAACAACTTTTAAAATGCTTGTTTTCTGAATGGAGTTTGGATCGATCGGTGTCAGGCTATGCAGCTGCTCCATCAACACTCGAGATAAAGTCATCTAGGCATAAATATGGCAGCGATGTTGTTTCTAACATAGACAGTCTGTGATTTATACACATACATTTATACATAGAGTTTGGTCCGGTCTCTCTGTACAGATATGATGTACTATCATAGCTCTGGGTGACAACCACAGCTACAATATTTGTTTCCTCCATTTCTGATTCAACAACGTCAGTGACGACAGGAGCATCTCAATGCTGATAGGCCGCGCGAAACGTTCGCTTAGCTCTAGGTGTGAATGCAGCATTATTTTTTTAATACTTTTTGGTGGCAGTGTGATAAGAGCATATTCACATTTAAGAGGCACCAGTAGTAATATTTTCTTTTCACCTAAATATGAAGTAGTGTATTGAATTGTCAATAGCGAATTAGATAATATCAACACGGATGTTTCCCTCCACCAACAGGCCCAGCTGTGTGTGTATCAGTACTAAGCCTACAGTGCAAGGTGGGGCAGGTGTGCGAGGAGCTGTTGCGTGTGCCGCTGATCAATATGGCGTGGGAGCAAGCTCTGGCCTTCTGGGGTCAGCACGGCATGAGCGCCGATGAACACAGGAGGAGGACGCTGACACAAACGTTGCATAGCAGCGCCGTGAGGGCGACCACAGCTGTACGCAAGCTCTTCAAACATCAGGTACGCACACGTGCACTTGCCCTACAGTAGGAAGCTGTGTATGGTTGGTTGGTGGCCACATTTTACCTGCTGTCCCTCTCCTTCTCTTTTTAGGCCCAGCTGCTGACAGGTGTTCACCACAGCAAAGCGGTAGAATACAGTGTGGATGTTTCTTTGCCACAGTACTTTGCTTTACCCAGTACTGTTACAATACCTATAAAGGAAGACACCAGCATACCATATGAGAATCCTGCAGGTACACACACATAAATACCTGAAGTCAAAGTTAACGTGGTAATAACGTCACTAATTTCTTTAAGACATTAACGCAACTTGTGATTTGTAGGTTGTAACGGGCTCAGTTTTAAAGTTAGAGTGAAGATACTGGTATCACTAGCTCCAAACTTGCGCTAAAGTTTTGGGAGGAAAAACTGTCATGGCCATTTTCAAAGGGGTCCCTTGACCTCTGATCTCCAGATATGTGAATGAAAATGGGTTCTCTGGGTACCCACGAGTCTCCCCTTCACAGACATGCCCACTTTATGATAATCACATGCAGTTTGGGGGAAGTCATAGTCAAGTCAGCACACTGACACACTGACAGCTGTTGTTGCCTGTTGGGCTGCAGTTTGCCATGTTATGATTTGAGTATATTTCTGATGCTAAATGCAGTACCTGTGAGGGTTTCTGGACAATATTTGCCATTGTTTTGTGTTGTTAATTTAACTCTGCATGATACAGAGGACAGGAGCGCTGGGTTTAGCCGGCTAGTCATGCATGCAAGCAGGCAGTCTCTAGTGGTGGAAGAGTCTAATAAACAACAGGGATTAAAATGTGTCAGGCGATCGTTTTGTATGCGTGAGGCTACGCTACATTCAACAGCAGCACACGAGAGTTTTGGCTACCTTCTTTGGCTTGTTGAGTAAACGTCAAGTGCTAATAACTTCTCTTTTAATCCTCCTCCCATCTCTGAGTCCCCTCTACCCTCTGCTCAATAGATTGCGGCTGTGTGGACATCCCATTACGGTTCCAGGCGGACTCCGTGGGGCGATTTACATGTCAGGTGGTCCTGAGGTCCTGGTGTGATACCAGGGTCTATGTGCTAGAGGCGCTGGTTACTTCACAGGTACATACCAGCTGATATCCACACACTCTTGTCACAGCGTAGGAAAGCACAGTGCTATCACTAGATGAGTGACAACTCTGTTCGGCTCATGGTGGAATTAGCTCGCTAGCTAAGTAGCCAGCAGTCCGACCAGCGGGGCTGGTGGCCAACAGCAGCACTGTAAAGAGAAATTGAGGGCGTATAAATCTTTGGATGCCTATAGTTAACTATGCTTCAGTAAAGTCAGTCAAAAAGAGAGTCATACAATATTGGCGAAGTGTTTTAGAGATGTAGAGAAAGGGTTGCTGCAGTTAGCAGAAGGCTAAATTATGAGCAACATTTACTCTCCATCTCTGAAACGCTTTGCCAATATTGTAGCTCGGTAGAGCCTCAAATCACAGTTTGTCATCTCAGATGTATGCGATATCACAGCCCACTGCTGGTGTTAGCCTCCAGTCTTTCCTTTGTTTTGCCTCCAGCTAACACCCTGACGTAATCATGACGTCAAATTTTGGTTTGTGTGGTTTATGTTACTAAAACTCTCTCATTTGTGACCACAGGGAGGATCCGTCCACTTGGACTTCAGTTCGCCTGCTCACCGCTCAGTCACGCAAGACATACCACTGGTGAGGGATGCAGCCTGTGTGCGTGCTGCATATTAAGGACTATCCTAAAAGCATTTGATTAATTATGAATCATAATAGTTATTGCTTCCATAATGAGAAACTGCTTTCTTGGAAGAGAGTGGTAATCCTGAATGCACAGCATGGTTGAAATGTAGCTTAAAAGCAGATGATGTTATGTTGTAAACGTGCTTTTAATATATGGCCAAAATGTTAAATAATGGTGCGTTCAAGTCAAATTATCAGGCCTGTGTGTCTCTCACAGCACAATGAGACCCACCGAGACTGGAAAATGCAAGCTGAGGTGTGTGGTGAAGGATTCTATGGCCCAGAAGTTTTTGATGTGCCAGCAGGGACAAGAGCCTGGTACCCCCTCACCTTTCACCCTTCTGCACGACGCATCGTCACGGTAATGCCTTCTTTTTGTTGTGCTTTCTTTGTGCTTTCTTGCTTGTCTTCCTTTGTCTTGCTATTTAACTTCCTTGCTTAATATAGACTTTCTGATAGACCATGACATCTTTACCGTGTGGTGGCCTTGGATATTCAGGATAATTCAAGCAGCAACACTAAGGAGAAAGCCCACTTAGAAATCCCCTGCCACCAATGCTCATCCACCCAGCCCTCATATTTGGCCTTTCTTCTCATTAGCCTCCTCCGTTCCATCCTCTCAGGGAACAGTCAGCTCAAGTAGCAACACTTATCTCGATGCCTCAGACAGCAGCACAATGTCTGGCTTTTCCTTTTTTTTAAACAGTCTTTTGATAAGTGTTCTGCAATTTAGAATGTTAGCTGATCCCGTACAGTGAGGAATGAATACCTCACTACTTCTTTCAAACATGGAGAACGTTGGAACAGTTCAAAGAATGATTTTTCTTTCTCAGTGATTCATTCGTTTAATCATTAGAGGACTAGAAGTTTATATACAGTATATTAGGGCTGTCAAAGTTAACATGATAGTTACGTTTTTATTTTAGTACCTGTGAAGGTTTCTGGACAATATTTGTCATTGTTTTGTGTTGTTAATTGATTTACAATAATACATATATACATACATTTGCATAAAGCAGCATATTTGCCCACTACCATGTTGATAAGCATATTAATTGGGGCGGCTGTGACTGAGAGGGTTGAGCAGGTCGTCCACCAATCGGAAGGTCGGTGGTTCGATCCCCGGCTGCTCCGGTCACATGTCGATGTGTCCTTGAGCAAGACACTTAACCCCAAATTGCTCCCGAAGGCATAGCCATCGGTGTGTGAATGAGTATTTAGATTAGATCCTGATGTGCAAAGTTGGGACCTTGCATGGCAGCCATCAGTGTATGAATGTGTGTGCGAATGGGTGAATGCTGACATGTAGGGTAAAGCGCTTTGAGTGGTCGGAAGACTAGAAAAGTGCTATATAAATGCAAGTCCATTTGCCATTTACCATTAAATGCTTGACAAATCTCCCTTTAAGTTTCATTTTGAACAGATAAAAAATTTATTTGCGATTAATGGCGATTAAATGTTTCAATTGACAGCCCTAATTCATATATATCTATTTTATGAGTGAGAAGTTAGAAATATAGAAAATATATTTAAAAAACCCTTGTATCTATAGATGTATAGATTATAGAATTGTCCCTTATTTATCTTAAACAGCTATATTTCCCCAACAGCAATTGGAGGTACGGAAAATGAAAAATGACTCGTCAATACATAAATAAATGTAGAAATAAAAAAAAGAAATATTGCAGTGAAAACTGCTCAGCCTCCCCGGGAAAGTTTATTCTCGGGTGCTTGAAAGGAGACACCGACCGATTGTCGAATCTCGGATTCAGGAGGAGCATTGTGGATTTTGTCCTGGCTGTGGAACTGTGGACCAGCTCTTTACACTTGCGGGGCTGTTGGAGGGGGCGTGGGAATTTGCCCATCCAGTCTTTATGTGCTTTGTGGACTTGGAGAAGGCTTACGACCGTGTCCCCCGGGGAGTCCTGTGGGGGGTACTGCGGGAATATGGGGTACCGGGGTCGCTGTTACCCAGCCATCCGGTCCTTGTATAACCAAAGTGAGAGCTGCGTCCGTATACTCGGCATAAATTCAAACACGTTTCCAGTGGGTGTTGGCCTCCGCCAGGGTTGTTCCTTGTCACAATCCTGTTTGTGATTTTCATGGACAGGATCTCAAGGCGCAGCCGGGGGGAGGAGAGTGTCTGGTTCGGGGACCTCAGAATTGCGTCTCTGCTTTATCGAATCGTGACCTGCAGCACGCACTGGGGCGGTTTGCAGCCGAGTTTGAAGCGGTCAGGATGAGAGTTAGTACCTCCAAATCTGAGGCCATGGTGCTCTGCCGGAAACTGGTGGGTTGCACCCTCCGGGTGGGGAGTGAGTCTTTGCCCCAAGCGAAGGAGTTTAAGTATCTCGGGGTCTTGTTCACGAGTGAGGGAAAAATGGAGCGGGAGATGGACAGGCGGTTCGGTGCGGCGTCTGTAGTTATGCAAGCGCTGTACCGGACCCTTGTGGTGAAGAGGGAGCTGCTGGAAGGCGAAGCTCTCGATTTACCAGTCCATCTCACCGATTTACCAAGCTCACCTATGGTCATGAGCTTTGGGTAGTGACCGAAAGAATGAGATCGCGGATACAAGCGGCCGAAATGAGCTTCTTCCGTAGGGTGGCTGGGCTCAGCCTTAGAGATAGGGTGAGGAGCTCAGACATCTGGACGGAGCTTGGAGTAGAGACGCTGCTCCTTCGTGTCGAAAGGGGCCAGCTGAGGTGGTTTGCCTCCCTTTGGAGTTTTTCCGGGCACGTCCAACTGGTAAGAGGCCCCGAGGTAGATCCAGAACATGCTGGAGGGATTATTTATCCGGTCTAGCCTGGGAATGCTTCAGGGTCCCCCAAGGAAGAGCTGGAAAACGTTGCTGGGGAGAGGGACATCTGGAACTCCCTGCTCAGCCTGCTGCCCCCGCGACCCGGCCCTGGATAAGCGGAAGAAAAGGGATGGATGAATGGAGGGAATACATGAAAAATACACACGTCAAAAAGAAAAAATATATGTATTATATAAATATATGTGGAGGGGGGAAAAGTGTGTTGCATTGGCCGGGAATCGAACCCGGGCCTCCCGCGTGGCAGGCGAGAATTCTACCACTGAACCACCAATGCATTTGTGCATGCTAAAAAGGGGGCGGAGCCTAAGATAGGAGACATGCTGCTGCAGGCACTGACTGTGCTGTTCATTCTTGTGTTCCTTAAAATGTATGTGGAGGTGGGGAAAAGTGTGTTGCATTGGCCGGGAATCGAACCCGGGCCTCCCGCGTGGCAGGCGAGAATTCTACCACTGAACCACCAATGCATTTGTGCATGCTAAAAAGGGGGCAGGGCCTAACTAAGAGACATGCTGCTGCAGGCACTGAATGTGCTGTTCATTCTTGTGTTCCTTAAAATATATGTGGAGGGGGGAAAAGTGTGTTGCATTGGCCGGGAATCGAACCCGGGCCTCC
>CAKALU010056176.1:0-24666 GCA_916700995.1 Hozukius guyotensis | reverse complement strand
AGAGAGAGAGAGAGAGAGAGAGAGAGAGAGATAGAGAGAGAGAGATATTATTGCTGGCCCTAACAAAATAAAAATAAAAACAAATTAAAAATGTGAAACTATTATAACCTTGATACCAACTGATAGAAGATATTCACACAATAAAGAACATGAATAATGTTGACATGATGGTCAACTGGTTGGAGCAATCTTGCTACTTCAGATGGGAAGAGTGACAACTTAAAGCAGCTGAGCCTCTGAGACAGCGCGGGTACCTGTGTTGGTTGTGAGGAGCCGTTCGTGCGCTCGTAGAAGCGTCTCTCTGCCTCGTCATAGCGAGGTTTGTCGAACCAGATCTTCTCCTGGGCCAGAAAGTCCACTGAACTCATGGTGCTACAGAGGAGAGAGCAAGGAGGTACAAGAGAGGGATGTATGAACAGGACACAGGAGGTCAGGGAAAAAGAAAAAAATTATTAAGTATTACTACTACTTATAATATTTATACTTAAAATCACCTGATATGTGATCAATATTCACAATGATTTAATAGCTGTGAAATATTTAACTTTTCATATTAAAAAAGGCTTATTGTATTCTTTTATCTACACTTCCCACAAACAGACCATCCCAACACAACCATACAAAAGAAACTTTAAATGAAGTTAAGTTGGCAAAACGCAACAACAGTTCATACAAACAACATTCAGAACATTTTCAAACAGACCACAAGGAATAAAGAATGAATGAACCAAAATTAATGAAAAAAACGAGATGTAAAAAGAAAAACGTTCACGTATTAAAAACAAAATAAAAAGGGAAACCCATGAATACATAAAGAAAAACAATGAAAGATAAAACAGAAACATCTGGAGCGACTCCATTCTCCCGGTTTGGTCATACTTGTCCCCCAGTGGGGCGGTGGAGGCAACTGATGGTGCTTCTGGCCTCCGACCCTTCTTCACCACCACAGCTTCACTCCTATTGTAGCCATGGAAACGGCTCTCTGCAGCATCATACCGCCACTTGTCCAGCCACACCCGCTCGCTGTCTGGGTGATTGAAGTAGCAGACTCCGGCCCCTATCGCTTCTTCCTTTTCTGGGACCTCAGCTGGCTCCTCTTCCTCCTGAATAGGGAGCAGAGCGTGGAAGACTTCTGCTTTACTGTGCGGGACCACCCGTCTTTCCTCCACCGCCACTTCCTCATCTTCTTCTTCTTCCTCCTCTTCTACAAGGCTTTGAGGGTGGTCGCTACTTCTGGAAGTGGAGGCGCAGCTGGACCGTTTGGAGGAATTGTTACCGTACAGATTCTGGTAGAAGGCTGCCTCGGCGCGGTCATACAGCGGCTTCTCCAGCCACACGTCTCTAAGCAGCTCCACCGGGATGCGGGGCAGTCCGTTAATCGACTGCCGATTGGTTGGTGTGACAGCTGCTTGTTGGACGACAGGAGTTGCGGGTGTCGGGGTTAGAGACTGGTACCCTTCATCAGGTGTTCTAGGTGCAATGGAGCGGTTTGGTGGGGTTGGGAGGTCCAGAGAGTTTGGAATTGGCGGCTGCACGGATTCTTCAACATAGCGGCGTTCTGCTTGGTCAAAGGTGGTCTTGTTCACCCACACGGCCTGGACGACATGGTGGCAGGCCACCTGGTCGCCATGGTGGCACGCCACCTGGTCGCCATGGTGGCACACCAGTCCCGAGGAAGATGGAGTGGATGGAGAGTTTGAGTGTTTCCCAGGGGCTGGAGGTGACCGGTTTGACTTGGTGGTCCCATTGGAGGAGCTCGCCAACCAGCACTGGTAGAGGCTCTCGGCTCGCTCGTAGATGCTGCGCTCAAACCACACATTAGCACACTCAGACTGCAGGCCAATCAGCCCAGCAGGGGGGTCAGGTGGTGGCTGGCTGGTCCTTTTGTCTGGCTTCTCTTCATGCTTGGTCTTACTTTCAACCTTCCCCTCGGGGCGACTCTCGGGATTGGATGAACGTTTCTTGCGGCGGCGGCTTTTCCCGCTGCGCTTTCCATCTCCGTTCAAGCTGCCGCTCTCTGGGGATGATGACGCCGTCTCTCCATTTCTTTGACCCGATTCAGCCTTGTTCCTACACCCCAGTGCTGCTTTCGCGGACTGGTCCACCTGATCACGCTCCGACTGATCCAGTGCAGAGCACTGGGGGATCTTCTTAGACATCATCTTTGATCCGTTGCAGCGGAAATAAAAGAGAATAACAGGTACAGACTTTTGGATTAGTTAGAGAGACGCAGGAAGGTTTAGAGACACAAAGGGACTGATCTATTAGACTCAGTGCAACAAATGAATCAGTGTCAAACACTGAT
Source organism: Hozukius guyotensis (assembly GCA_916700995.1). Lineage (NCBI taxonomy): Eukaryota > Metazoa > Chordata > Actinopteri > Perciformes > Sebastidae > Hozukius > Hozukius guyotensis. The sequence continues at coordinate 22,361 of CAKALU010056176.1, read as the reverse complement.
TCATTTGTTATAGACATTACATTTTCTTTGTTATAGAGCTGTATGCACAAAACAGAGTCTACAAATCAGCCCCAGAGAAAGCCAAGAAGCATGCAGGAAATTAGAAGAAACCCATGCAGATGAACTAAAAATGTTTAGTGAATGGAATCTACTTGTGATTTGTCAAGAGTCAGTATCATCCATAGAGTCATGCAGAGCACACGCTGAATAAGTCCTACCAAAGCTTAAAGAGTGTCCAGCTAAGCTCGCATGGTATAAACTCAACAATATAAGTAACGGAAAATTAACACTGGCTTTCATGCTTTTGAGTCTAAATGCCGAGTGGCAGTTTTTCCTGCTACTACGGATGTCAACGGTTAACTGTTAAGCGGTTAACCACCAAGAGCATTTTTTACTGGTTACGCATGTCTGTTTATAGGTTCTATGTTAATTTAACATGGGCGCCGAAGCTTCCTTTCGGTTAACCTATTGAGCTGTTCAGACAGGATGCACCGCAGCGAGCTCTGTAGCTGTGTTGCTCTCAGAGCAAATTAAAGCGCAGGCGAGAAAGCAGACAAAAGAGTAAAGAAAACGTTTCAATTCAGAATCGATGCATCATCTGATTGGCTCTTCCGATGAGCTCTTCTGATCGGCCATCATAGAAACCACCGATCAAATTATTTAGAACGAATATCAGCTGATAACGATTGGTGCGCGCCTGACCTGATCAAAATGCGGCAATAAGCTTCAGCAAAGCCAAAACAAAATAAAATAAAAAGGCAAGACATTTACAACACAAAACATTCAAATTGGATGGATACATAGCGCTTTGAAATGCGGCTACAAAACTCAGTGAATCAATGAATCGCCGGAGTAAAAAAGAAAGCGCCTCTTGTATTTCATGTCATTTTGCATTTGTTTGTTTGTTTTTCTTAAAAATGAAAGCAGCAATAGGGAGGAGTATTATTAGATATATTATATATATTAGCAAATATGACTAAAAAAGTTATTTTTATAAAACGAGACAGGTAATCTGAAAAAAATCATGTGCCTCTGTGTCCTCCGGTGCTCCTAACAGCATCTGCAAGATTTCACAGACCGGAGGAAAACAGCCAATCAGAGCTGAGCTGGAGCCTGCCTTCTATGACCCGGCTGTCAATCACACGCGAACTCCAATCAAACGGTCAAACTAGGCAGTGCTGATCAAATATGAATCAATATTCTGTTAATGTAATGCCTATTTATCGCCTCAAATGTTTTCAGAAACATCTTGTAGTGTACTGTTTAGCTGTAAAATGAGAAAGTTTGTGACCTGGCAGCCATGTTGAGATCAGTTGAGGAAATACAAAGCACCGCCCACCAGCCGGAGCAAACTTTCTCATTTTACAGCTGCCTCTGTTGAATGAACAGCCAATAGGATCGCTCTCTCTCTGAAATGACCTGTGATTGGCCAAAGTCTTCCGTCACAGGCTTGATTCTCTAAAGCCTGAAAACAGAGCCATGAGGAGGTGCAGAAGTGTAGTTTTATCTCAGAACACTTGAATTACAATATGCTGAAAGGTTATTATGGAATTTTTGCCCAATGATGCCAAAAACATTCTGCCTACTGCCGTGTTAAGCTATATTTAGCCAGACGTGAAAATTAATTTATCATCATGCAATTTCTTTGTTTTTAGCTTATTCTATATGCTTTTAAGTGATAGAGTAGCTTTCTGCATTGCCATTATAACACTATAGCCCATGCATCGTTATTATGATCATCCTTCAAAGGCATTTACTGAATGTATATTCAGTGGATGTCCCTGTATAGTTAGTAATGCAGATCATGCAGCATTATCTGTACTCACAACATACAGCTGCAGTCTGAGGATTATAAATGGCTTTTCAACATACACAAAATAACAAATGTTGCATGTCTAACCAAGACTTTAGTGCTATTTTCCCATAACTCTGATGTAAATTGTTCTTAGTAAAAAGGCACAAGGCTTGACAATTTTTTACACAGTGACATGAGAGCATGCAAAAAAGAAAAGGGCGTACAAGTCTAAGGCAATATATTAACGAGGCATTAAATAAAAAAAAAAAAAAGATCACTGACATTGATGGATCTGTGAAAAACACTAACATGTTCATGCAAGCAAACTAATTAATTCAGTAGGTATTGAGGTTTTGCTCTGCAAACAAATCACACATTGCACAAGCCATGCCCTTTTTATGACGTTACATTATTCTGTTGCAATACAGGAAATGCACTCCCTTAATGTTTCATGAAAACATGTAGATGTTAGAAATATTAATATTGATGAACACTAATAGACCACTGAAATGGACTTGGGTTTTGGGAAGGCATTTCCTGCTTAATATTTATTAGAAAATCATATTCAAGCTCTTAACTCACCTTCCTGGGTAAAGGTGTTGAGCTTAAACTAGTATTCAAAGTCAAATGCTCAACACGTTCTTTTCATCCAGTTAACCGCAAGCCATTGAAAAAGAAATTTAACAATCACCACCTTGTGAAACAATGGAACTGGTACAAAGGGTCTAACTATGGATACAACCAAACTCAAAACCATGTAAATGTCAATGTTATCAGGGATACTCACTTGTCAAATTCTGAATGCAAGATGAGAGGAAAGAAGCTACGTGTTAAAAGATTTCTCTAAATAAATACCATGAAACTCTGCAGTCTTACAGATTTCACAAGGTTAACCCTTTAGTCTTACTTGCACTATTATTTGTAAAAATCAAAGAGTCTGATATTAAGCAAGAACTTCAAGCAACAATTTGGATGCATCCCAAAGCTTTTCCCCTCTCTTTAAATGGAAAGCACTAGGGACAGTTCATTTTCCTCACTTTCATCAAAAAAAGAGCAGTCACATCAAAACCCTTCAATCCAATCAATCACATTAGTGATGATGTTACAACTTAGAAAACTGCCCTATGTGCTGGATTGTTCAGCCACATTTGATCATTTTTGTGTCGTCTTAAATGTGAGCTTTTAGGATGCACCCCTTAGATGCAGCTCTAATGACATAGCCGTTTATTTAAAAGGGTAATATATTTCCATATTTTTCTTATTCTCAACAAATCCCTTAAAAACACCAAAACCAACAATGCAATGGTTGCATCTCTTAATACTTTCTGACTTCTCTTCAGCATCTGTGGCACTCTGCTCTAAATCTATTTGTTCATACTGAGATCTTAAAAAAGGGTTCACGAATATATACTCTCATTTTAATATTAAATGTCCTATAATAGCTGCTCAATTTAGTTTTTAGCAAACGTCACTCAAACAGTGGGCTATTTTAAGCAGCACTTGGTGCTCTAGTGAGTATTTCTGGCAGCAGCACGGTGTATGTGAGATTGACTCAAAATAAACTACAGTGCCCGTGTTAATCTGAAGGAACGTGTCGCCCAGTGCAACGATGTGGCTCATTGATGTTTTCAATAGTTTACGGACAACAATGGAGCTCTGCGGCACAGATACGATATATATCAGGCTTTGGATACACAGACTATACTTTTAAATAGGGTCAATTCAGTGTTAGTTTTGGTCTTTAAATGGGGTTGATGATAACAAATAAATAAAAATATTCCTAGCCTGAGCTTCACCTTTTAAAGGTCCCATATTATGCTCATTGTCAGGTTCATACTTTTATTTTGTGTTTCTACTAGAACATGTTTACATGCTGTAATGTTAAAAAAAAAAAACTTTATTTTCCTCATACTGTCGGCCTGAATATGCCTGTATTTACCCTCTGTCTGAAACGCTCCGTTTTAGCCCATTTTGACGGAATTGCAACAGAATTGCGTTGCTAGGCAACAGCTTGGGTCCATGTGTACTTCCTGTCAGCTGATGACATTCACATACACTTCAACCATGAATAAACTGGGACACATTTAGTATGTTTACGTTTAAAACTGTGTCAAGGGTCTAAATGTTGTATATTCGTGACATCACAAATGGGCAGAAATCTTGACAGTTTGTTTCAAATGAAGAGTTTCTGAATACGGGCTGTGTGTAAGTCCCTGTGGATTGAGTGTTTCGATACTTTCACAGTATTTATATGGGACTTTAGCCTGCTTTATAATAAAAAAAACATGAAAATCTCACTTTTTTAAAATATGGGACCTTTAAATGTTCACTTGTTCCATCGTGCACATCAGCACGCATCCCCATGATGTCATGATTAGGTTGAAGTCACCTCAAATAACCTCTCAGATGCAGTACAACACCAGTAGAGTACAGTGAAGTACAGTGATTTGCTCAATGACACTTGGCAAGGAAAATGCTTAACTTACCATCGATGTACCCCTTAATTATACTTTATTTTAGAGTTTAAACACAATACCCACAGCCTCATCAGGACTAAGACTAATCATCAAATCATCAAATCATCAAATACCACCTTAGATTCATTGAGAAAACAGGTCCTCTTTAAAAGACATTACACACCTGAAAACATTTTCACTTCAGCTCAGTAATGTGTTAATGACATGAAGAAAAGCCTGTCGTGCAGGATGTTGAACAATGAAGGCAGATCAAAGCCTCCACAGAGCAACAGAGCTGTCAGCATCAGAAGGTGTGCCCTGCTAACCTCAACATTAGCTCTCATCTCTCATCTAGTAGTGGCTCCTAGCTGGTGGTTAGCATTTAATGGGACACCATAAATAACGCTTTAATATGTGACACTAAAGCATTAGTTTGTCAGTAAGACTCTTATATATAATGTTAATGTAGAACAGCGGCCACTAAAGCCGGCGTCCAGCGTTAGCACCATGGTTAGCAGTGTGCTATCAGTGAGCTAGCCTCGGCTAACACACGCAGACTGCCTGCTGCCTGTTAAAAGCTGAATATTCATTCATTCACCAACACGTCTCTGAAATGAATCCCAACGTTAACCACCGGACTGAAACCCCCGCTGTCAGTCAGCGGTAACGTTACTTACTGCTTTGTTTTGTTGTCTTGTCGGTGTGAGAGCAGGCCGGTGGACAAAACGCGTGTTTCTCCAGCCAGAGAGTGAGGAAGAAGAGGAGGAAGAAGAGGAGGAGGAGGAGGAGGAGGAGGAAGAGGAGGAGGAAGCAAGAAGCACCAGTGATTGTGTGACCTTAGAGGATGGGGGAGGGGGGGAGTTATGAATCATTAATGTTTCCTGATGCCCCATGTTAAATCTCATGTATTATTATTATTAACTATAATTATTATTACTACAGTGGAGCATTTTACATAATTAAGGCAAAAACTAGGATCTAAATTTAGTTTAAAGGATCACTTTCTGTATTTCAACCTTTGTCCTAGTGTGACAAGTCTTAACTGTTTATGACATGTCATGTGTGGTTGTAAAACTTTACTTATTTTCCCAAATCTTAAACCTGGTAATCCAATGGCAAGAAAGAAGTATTCTGATTTTTTTATTAAAGGGACTGTTTGTAAGAATCAGAAATGCTTGTTAACAGCGACACCTGTGGCCGTTAAGTCAACGAAAGTCAGCGTTGGCTTGAGCTTGTGCTCGCTCTAAATAGACATGAACGAGCATCACTCAAAACAGTGAGGCGACACACGTCAGCTAAAACCACAATATCACTCCGACACCCGGTCGGAGACGATAACGTTTCTCGCTGCGGAGCCCCGTCACTTCACAAGACACGGAAAACCTCTGTTGGTCTGGAGGAGCTGCAGCAGTTATTTCTGCACAAACGTCCACTGTACATTCACTAGATATTCTCAAAGCTACGAAGTCTTCTGCAGTGTGTAGTGTGCACGCATGCACGTGAGGTGGAGCAAGCTGAGTGAAGGCAAGCAGGCAGGGGAGCAGAGTACAGCAGAGACTCCGGCCCTGGAGACCAAAGCTACGGTCTCCCCCGCGTCCTTTGACCGCGGCTGACACTGTTTTGCAAGACGGGCTTCACTAGATATAACTTTGCGGTTTTGGTGCTTCCGTGTAGTTTGTGTTGGAGTCTTGTCTGAACAGCATAGCCACACACGAGCATATGCGAGCGCGCATATGCGAGCGCGCATATGCGAGCGGCCAACAATCGTCCAACAATCCGAAACCCCAAAATATCAAATATATGAATAAAACATAGAAAAGCAGAAAATCCATACCACTGAGAAGCTAGAACCAGCAAATATTGATTTGTTTTGTTTCTTGTTTTGCTTGAAAATGACTTAATCGATTATCAAAATGGTTGCACATCCATCCATCCATCACACCGGTCCGCAGTTTTCTGAATGCAAGACCTCAACTTAACTCACAAAAATAAAAAAATGAGGCACTGCACAAAGGGAGCTGGTTCACAGGACACTTTATGAAAACCCATCGTACACACTTGGCATCATGGATCATGAATATTTTTCTCAACATTGTGTTATACACAAAGCCAGCTACTAGATGTTAAATACACCTGGGACAGAAACTATCAGCAGCTGCACAACCACAGTCATTCTTTAATTATCCAAAATTTATCTTTTATGCTTCATTTGGCCAAATATTATTAAATAGTATTTTTTAATATAATTAAATACATCCACACATTTTACTTCCATTCTGTACTCCACCATGTTACATGCACATAATAACCCAATCATGGCTAGTAAGGCATTGCTATACAAGTTGCTTCTTGGACTGATAATGCTAGAGTAGTCTCTGTCTACATTACTCTATGACACCAGTGTTTCCCTCTGTAATCAAGCTCACAGGCTAACATGGCCTTCAATAAATGTGACTAAAATAAAAGGTACTGTGCATCTAATTGTGATTACGATATCCATATCTATGGGAGTAATCAATTTTGGGTTACACCTTACTTGCATTCATCATCATCATTCCTCTTCATCCCCTATGGGACATAAGGCTTCAATGAGCTCTCTCCATTGCATTCGGTCCTTGGCAGCATGTTGGGCCTCTCCCCATGACAGGTTCATCTTGTCCAGCTCCTGTGTCACAGTTCTGCGCCAGGTGGATTTGGGCCTCCCGGGTTTTCTTTTGCCTGATGGTGTCCATCTTAAGGCGACTCTCGGGATCCGGTCCTGCTCCATTCTCAGCACATGGCCTAGCCATCTCAGACGTCTGTGTGTAATTTCCTTGATGATGCTCCGGCTACCGTTTTTTTTGTACAGTTGGTGGTTGGAGATTTTGTTTGGCCAAAAGATTTGGCATATTCGTCGGAGGCATTCATTGTGAAAAACTTCCACTCTCCTCATTTCGCTTTACTTGCATTAGAGACTGGATTATTGGTGTGCATGTAAAAGTAGCCATTCTCTCAGAAATCACAAGGTCATGATCAAATAATTTACTTGTCAGTGTTAAGATTTAGCCAACATTTCCTTTTTGCTCACAACAAATCCCTCTGGTCAAAGGCATGAAAAAGAACTAGTATGAACAGCACTTGTTTAAGAGAGAATAACAGGGAGAAAATTAAATTAAAAAAAGTGACAAGTCCTGCTTTGTCTTTGTGTTCCATGGTGAAGTTGAGCCAAAAAGTCAGTTTGTTGTAAGGCTTGAGTTAAGTCCGTTGAGTAGTTATTAAAGGCAAAAAGCAGCTGTCATTTCCTGGATCCCGCTGCTGACTTTCGGCCGAGCTCCCTGGCTCTCTCGGTGGCAGATTCCACGGCGCTCATGGTGGACGCCCTCACACCGCCCTGCTCCAGGGTGTGAAGCCCGTAGATGGTTGTTCCACCTGGGGTGCAGACCTCAGAGCGGAGCTGAGCTGGATGCTTCCCGGACTCGCGTAACAATCTCCCAGCACCCTGCAACAGATGGAAGAGAGACTAAATTAATGATGGTGGTTTCAAATATTGTGCTGGCAAACATAAAACACAGTATTTTTAGAAATACTAAAGAGACAGTGTGTAGGATTTCAGGGGATCTATTAACAGAAATGGAATAGTATTCAAACTATGTTTATCATTTGTGTAGAATCACCTGGAACTAAACCTGAAGGCCACCGTAGTTCTCCGACATGCTTGTGAAACTGCGGTAACGTGAGCCGCAGAGTGCAAAATCGTGGTACGGCCAGCCGCCATCTGACTTCTGTTGCTCCTGAAGTAGTGTTATTATGGTAAGGATGGTTTCTGAGCGAAGCGAACGGCGTTACCACGGTTTTGCAGTTGACGGCTCACATTACCGCAATCTTGGAAAGGGAGGAGTGAGTGGAGGGGTACTCACTGGTTGTAATCTGCAACCACACAACTAGATACTGCCAAATCCTACACACTGTCCCTTAAAAACAGTGAAACAAAAGCACACACACAGTAAAACTGACCAGAACAGTTTGAGATGCGATGCTGTGTGCCAGAGCACTTGGCATTCCCATTTTAACAGCTCCTTCTGCCAGCGCTTCAGCAAACAGATACACCTGCAGAGAGGGATCACATGCATCAGAATCAAAGGTGCACAAAGTGCATACAATTTTTTTAAAATCACACGTGTTGATGACTTTATATTACTGCAAGGTAAACAATATATTAAGTATCATATAAGATTGTAACATCTGACTGTGCTTTTCTGACCTTCCTTAGATTTGAAACTTACTTCAGATAGGTCATTCATCCCAGGGACCATCATTGTTAATACCATTCATACAGGAGAGAAATATGCACATGTAAAGAGCTGATATTTTGTAATTTTCACTGAGGATTTGATGTGGACCAATAGACACAGCAAAGAGCTTGCCCTTTTGATTGGCTAGTATCAAGTTTTATAGCTATTATTTTATTATTTAGGTCTTTTTTATTTTGTCTTTGAGTCTGTGTACTCTGTGTACTGTGTTTATCAAGTACAAGTCTCAGTAAAACACTGAAATGAAGAATATGGTTTACAAGATTTTATTTCAACTATGTACATGCTTGGATTTAGTTGCATAAGAAATAGGCAGAGCCTGTCTGCCTTTCATTATGGAGTTCAGAGTCAGACTTTTTCTTTCCAAGCCGTGTTAATATTCTGTGGTAATGTAATGCAAACTTTTCTTACCAATATGCGCTTACATTTAAAGGTGCTAAATGCCAGATTGGGAGTATTTCTATTGCCTCTGCACGGCTCTCAACATGGCGACAGCTGAACCGGCGGCTCGTATCTAACGGTGCTAACAGTGGAAACAACAGCAACACTGCTGACAGCTAACAGTGTTAACCTGGGGGGGGGGGGGGGAACCGGAGGGTGGGTGCTACGCCTCTGCGACGGCGCCATCGGTTGGGACAGCGTTACCAGCTGTAACCGCTCTATGGCACGCTCACATGCATGAACATGCACTGAAAGCCTGCGCGGCCGGCCCGGCTATGTCAACAAAGCCCGGAGAAACTCGGTGTACAACGCACACAGAGGGAGAGCAACTTCATTCATTCTCTGCTCAGGTAGACATCACTCCTCTATATCTTTACATAGCTAATAGTGGTTTGCTGCTACAGTATATTAATGCTCTGGATATCATATAGAGAACCTTTAACAATAATTTACAATGACAATAAAAGCAGATCAAGGATTCATTGTGATTATGTAACATGAGGAAGTTTCAAGTCTTCACAGGTTGATTTTCATGTTGTAGTGAAATGAGTTCATACCTGTAGAAGGTAGGAAAACAGAAATCTAAAACAGTACAGCATGTTACAGTATAAGAAAAGGTTAGTAGAATTACAAGTTTCACTATTTTCTGGCTTGAGTCTCATTATCAATCAACACTAACTTCTTTGTTTTGAGGAAGTGTTAATACAACAGTCTGCAAGCAGTTACAAACACCTCCTTCTAAACAAACCATACAATCCGGGGACACTCACAAAAGCGACTCCGCTCCCGCTCAGTCCGGTGTGGATGTCGATCCAGGCCTCAGGTCCCTCCTCCACCAAACCACAGCGGTGCAACAAGGAGCGAAGCAGAGCTCCATCCTCCTGTTTCGCATGGGATCCCCGTGCAAACAGGAGAGCCCCTTCCTGAACCAAACATGGGAGATTTGGCATCAGCCTGATGGCGACTGAATTCTCTGGGAGGAGCTTGTAATTGAAAGAGAGAAAAAAAAAGAATATTACTTCTCTTTAGATCACCACAAAAAACACCATTTAGTTTGAAAAATCATTACTCATGGGCTCTCACCTCTTCCAGTGTTGCCAGCGTTACTCCTGCTGCAACAGACACGATAATGTGTCGGTCAGTGACGTGTAGCGAGATCTCATTGAGAACTAGCGGAACCAGGTGAGGTTTGACTGCTACAAAAACCACATCTGACCCAGAGACCACCTCAATGTTAGAGTGAGTGACGGCAATCCCGAGCTCCTGAAAGTCAATGGAAGGGATGTTATATTGACCAATATATTATGCACAATGTTGTGTTAACTTTGACATCCCGCCAATATTTTATTGGATGACAGTTTGTTTAACATTATGTTCTATTGATTCATGCACGCAAGTTTCTAATTCGAGAAGAACACCTGCAGGACTCCACTGCAACGGAACAAGGTCAGCATTACAATGGATTGGTTTGCAGGACAACCATCCATTCACAAGGAACCTGATCTTACAAACAGTAACCATGATCCTGACTGTGACTGCTCATTGCCCTGCAATCCAACCCATCCTACTGAGAACTGGCAGAAAAGTAAAGAAGAAGGTGATAAAAGTACCTGAAAGCGCCCCAGGTTCCTGGAGGATGGTGCGCTCACTTTGACGTTTACAGGAAGAACACTTCCTTTAATGGGAACATACAAGAGACTGTTAAACTCCTTTATTTAGAACATCTCTCTGTTTGCTCCGTTTCAACGACTCTCATGACTCACCAGACAAGATGCCCTTGGCGATGCCGAAGGCCATGTTCCCTGCACCGATAAAACCAATCTTCAGCTGCGAGTCCATCTCAGGGTCCATTTTGATCTTAAGGAAAAAAGAAAAACAGATTTGAGTGAAAACATCAACATCATAGTTTAACAATTACGTAAAAACTAAGGGTGTGAATCACAGGACGGGACAACCTACGGCACAACACCATCATGACACGTTTCCCACATTGACAATGGTATCACACAATATCACACATACATTAGGATTCTGTTATAGATGATAATACTGCAAGAAAATTAAGGCTGCAAGGATTAGTCAATTAATTGATTAGTTCATGGACAGAAAATGATACGGCAACTATTTTGATAATCATTTTAGATATTTTTCAAGCAAGTATGCTAAAAAAATTCACCGTGAGGAGTTGATGCTTTTATTCGTCCTTTGTGACAGTAAACTGTTATCTTTGGGTTTTGGACTGTTGGTCAAATGAAACAAGCAATTTGAATAAATCACCTTGGAAGGACAAAAATTACAACCCACATTTTTCACTGTTTTCTGTCATTTTATAGACAAAACGATAAATCGAGATAATAATCATCAGATTAATCGACATTGAAACCCCCCCCCCTCCGTCTGTAAATCAGATTTCTCTCTTGATCTTGTAACCTGATGATGTTTCAGAAAGCAGGTTACTGCTACGAGTCGGGAGCACTGGGATATCTGAAATGCATCTACAGTAAACAAAGAGAAGGCTTCACAGTATCGGTATCTGTCAACTGAGAGGACATTTATCAGTAACTATTTTGACAGTCAGTTATTTGTTATACTAAAATCCCAAACATTTGTTCCAGCTCGTCAAATGTGAGGATTTGATGCTTTTCTCTGTTTTTATGATTGTAAATTGAATATCTTTGGGTTTTCAACTGTTGCTTGTTGAAGAGGTCACACATTCATTTTTCACCATTTTCCACTTAAAAGAAAATAATCGATTGACGAAACGATAGCGCTGAAAATGCCACAGCCGTATAGATGTGTCAAGAAAACGTACGTAGGCTTTTGTACCAGAGTAGTGTACGGCTATATGTTGCTGAAGCAATTATTTTCCACACCCCTTCTTGAGATTAACTACATTAAGTTGCCAGTTTAGTAGGTCCGAGGTAAAACTCATGCAGTTTAACACCACAGACCTGCAATAAATCCTACCTGCATGAACGTGATCATGCTCAGTTTTTGTTGAAATGGTGTGGATTCAACTTTATGGTCATTTTTGGAGGCTGTAGATTATGAATTCTCTCATTTCTTTGGAAGATTTTTACAATATTTTATTCAAGCATTTTTGATTGTTAAGTAATGTAGAATGTATACCGTGTTTTGTTGTGAATTCCTACGTGTTTGTCGATAAGACTACCTGTTGAAATAAAATGATAGAGCAAAAGTTGTATTGGAAGCGTTTAATATTTAGTCTATCCTTATTGATATAAATAGGGTGGACAGAATATTAGAAACATTAAAGGGACTGTTTGTAACCTGTTACACGTATAAATCACCCGGGTCGATATGCGCGTGTGGCACGCTGTTCAGACTCAGACTCCAACACAAACTACACGGAAGCACCAAAACCGCAAAGTTATATCTAGTGAAGCCCGTCTTGCAAAACAGTGTTGGCCGCGGTCGGAGACCGTAGCTTTGGTCTCCAGGGCCGGAGTCTCTGCTCCTCTGTCTGCCTGCTTGCCTTCACTTAGCTCGCTCCACCTCACGTTCATGCGCGCACACTACACACTGCAGAAGAGTTAGTAGCTCTGAGAATATCTAGTGAATGTACAGTGGACGTTTGTGCAGAAATAAATGCTGCAGCTCCTCCAGACCAACAGAGGTTTTCCGTGTCTTGTGAAGTGACGGGGCTCCGCAGCGAGAAACGTTATTGTCTCCGATCGGGTGCCGGTGTCTCCACTGTTCCCCCCGGTCGCGGTCGGGAGGCTGAAGCAGGAAAAGCCAACACTAGGATCAGCAGTGATTCATGGAGAGACCTTCATCTGGTCAGCTAACATTACTGCCAAGCAGGTGAAATATAGAGTGATATTGTGGTTTTAGCTGACGTGTGTCACCTCACTGTTTCAAGCGATGCTCGTTCATGACTATTTAGAGCGAGCACAAGCGCGAGCCGGACGCTGACTTTCGTTGACTTAACAGCCACAGGTGTCGCTGTTAACAAGCATTTCTGATTCTTACAAACAGTCCCTTTAAAAATGACCATAAATTTGAATCAACACCTCTCTAAAACATGATGGTAGGATTTCTTGCAGGACTTTTGCATTTGACTGCATTTAGTTTTAGTTAGGTGCACCTTGCAAATGAGTGTATATAACCGAACAACCTTGAGACATATTCACATGATGGATGCATGCATTTAGACAACACATGGGAGAAATGAACGGTTATGATCTAATGACAAGACTACATCGCATCCACGGTACCACCCCTACAATTAACCCCAGCGTCTGGGCTGAACTGTCCGGGCAGGGCTGCTGAGGCCAGGGCAGCATCGATGCTTCTCCGTCCGAGTCCTCTGTCACTTCATCATGTCTGTCAGAGTTGACCCCAGCTCCGACCAGCGGGTGTCTGGACTCCATGATGGCTACCATCGTCTTCTCATAGCGCCACCAGCCCTGTATCTTAGTCGGAGCCGGAGCATCGGGCTCTCTCTTGCACTTGTAATACGCACTTTTGAGAAGTTTCCAGCGAAACTTTAGCTGGTCCACAGACCTGTGATACCCAGCCGCTGTCATCCTCCTGTGGGCCACTTTAAACAGTTTGTTATTCCTCACTTTCCTCCCGTCCAGGCATTTCTTCATGTCCAGCTCCTTGAGGATGTCCAGAAACAACTCTGTCTCCTTCACGTCCCAGTTCTGCTTCTTGATGCCGGAGTCCTCCATTGTTATGGCAACGTTAGCCTAGCAACGTAGCCTAGCAACGTAGCCTAGCAACGTTAGCCTAGATAGCTCTAATGCTAGGTTAATACAATGTCACGGCTGGGTGGCTAATTAGCTGCTAGCATGTCTGATGTGGTAAGGCCGGAGTGGTGCTAGCTTTTAGCGTGAAATGCGTGCCGATAGAGTGTTAAAATCCTGTAACTTTAATAACCAGGAGGGCAGAGATTTAGCCCTGCAACTGCATCTAAACTAGCGACAGAATAATCCAGCATTAGATTAGATTAGAAATACAAAGCACGTGTTACTTGTTGACTGGACAACCATAAAGTAACACGGAGTGACATAAACACCATGTGTCAGGCGATGCTGTGAGTAACACCGGTGGTAGGATGGTGGGAGGATTATTCATTCACCTGCTTGTTTTTCAGATTTGCTGACGTCCGACGTTAAGTAAAGATCAAACTGTAGTTTAATTTAAGGTGTATGTCAGGTCGGAAACAGCCGGAACAACCAGCTGCACCTCTCAACACCAGCTGAGCTCCAGTGTGAACTAGTGATGTGTCGGTCGCGAACGAGCCGGTTCAAAGAGCCGGCTCTTTTAAGTGAACGATAATGGTACGTGTCCACAGCCGCCGTCATTTCCACGCTCCCCATTCATTGTCTATGTAAGCAGCCACATTCTGGTAGCGTGGTGGCGCGATTCGAGAAACGGAGCGTCACGACGCCCGTTCCTCATTTGCATAAAGTTGAGGGCTAGTCTACTTTATGTAAATCAGGGGCGTCCGACGCGACTCGCCGCTTCTCGAAACTCCCGAGAATCTTTTAAAATAAACGTTGGCGATCCAAAATAAACACAGATTCATCAACTGCATGGCTTATTTCTCGCCTCAAATGTTTTCAGAAACACATTTCGGTGAACTATATTCGTGAAATAAGAGAAGAAAGTTTCTAAACGAGCCTCCATACTGTTTCCGGTTTGAAAGCTGGGAGCAGCAGCCAACGGAGGGAAAGCGTTCGTCCAGGTGGGGACAGCCTTGTGTCTAGTGACAGCCCACCAAGCGTTCAATGCTGGGAAGCGTTGCTTCACCTCGCGATAAAAAACGCCCCTGTGGACACGTACCATAAGAGCCGGCTCTGTCCGAGAGTCGTTTTTTTTTTCTTCTTTTTTCTTTAATTAATTCAAGGCAGAATGATAAGATGATCTTCTCCGCGCCACTGGCACTCCATGCACTGACTGTGACTGAATGTTGTGTTAATGACGTCCGTGCGACCAATAAGGTGATGAACAGATAAGGATCATACCGTCAAGCAGGGAGGGGCGGGGGTGCACGGTGCGCTGACGGTCTACATGTACAGAGCAGAGGGGAGAGGAGGAGAGAAAGAGAGAGAGGAGTGTGGTGCGCGAATAGCAGACAAGGTGAGTGACAGTCGGAAACTAAGCAGCATGTAAAATTATGGTATTCTGGAAATTATAAGGTTTAGTATAATTATATTGAATAATTTAAGTGATATATGTGCACACATACTAATCATAGGTCAAAACAGTGCTAAATTTGGCTGAATTATAAAAGGCAGAAGTGGTAAAATGAAGAGCCGTTTGGGAGCCGAAAGAGACGGTTCTTCTCGGTGAGCTGAGCAAAATGATCTGGCTCACTAAAAAGAGCCGGAATTCCCATCACTACTGGGCTCCAGTATGAACTATCGGTTTGTTTTCTACGTCTTTGCGGCTGCGCCAGGTGGGCGGCCACACAGCCACACATTCCACACGATTCCGCACAGTTACCATTCTGTTTCCGCCGTGTTATAAATCCAACACACCCCCATGTCCGTCCCTAAAAACATGCGAGTGATTCCATTGGCTGTGTCCTCGTCCTCATGGTCCTATAGGGAGGAGAGGTTGTGGACAAAAACAATTAACTGTCATTCAAATCAGCTGTGTGAGGGAGACAGAGGGAGACAGGACCAACAAGGACCTCCAACATTAAAAAACAGGTACATGATTTAGATATATATTTAAAATTGTGGCCTTAATCCAGCGTGCATTGCATAGCAAGGTTATTCATTTTCACTTTTTGTACTCGCATATATTATATATATATATATATATTATATATATTGCTGTAACAAGTTGTAGTGTGTTGAATGTGCTGAAATCTATTAGAGTTTTAAATGGATTTCCTTGTTTCCCATTTTATTTGGCACACTGAAGGAGGCATAATGAGTTCCCTGTGCTTAACACAGACGGAAAATAGATTTTAAATTGCACCCTGGTAGATTTTAATATCTCTGTTTCCCATTTAAAACAAAAAATGTCGCGTCAATTAGTATAATAGTGCGAAAATAATGTTTAAGTGGTCTACACACACTGCAGGTGCTGTGTTGGAGCCTCTTGTGCAGCAGCAGAGCAGACATGCCTGGGCAAGTCTCAGTGTGCCCTGATCATTCAAACATATGATGAATGAAACTTTGTATTTATAGTTGTATTTATGTCCCATCATGCATACAGTTATGTGCATTCCGCATGGGTTTACAGGACCCCATATACATTATTATAAACCAGATCCAGAGTGATGCATATACATTTTCAAACAATCAAACATATTGGCTCTGTTGTTGTCGCCATCTAGTGTCATTATTAAATATTTTAAGAACACACCTTCTCCTGAATTTGAGATTTCAGATAGTGATAAAAGTAATTAAGTAAAAGTTATCAGTTACACACTGTAGGTGTCAGATATGTTGTAGAGAGTGTGGATCAATTAATTTTTTTTTTTTTTTTTTTGAAAAGTTGGAAAATAACTGTATTGGGAAATGGTCCTATTTAAACAGTTAAGTAGAACAAATACAAGAACAAAGTTCAACAAATACTACAATGGTCCCTGAGTTGAACAATGAGTTGTATGGCAGGCACTGTAATTTATCTCAAGAGAGTGTAATAAGACTCAACAGATATTTTGTTAAAGAGGACTTGCTCATTTCCAGGAACATACTTGTATTTGGGGTTTCTAGTTGAACAGGTTTACATTACAAAAAACGCAGCACCTCTTTTCAGCTCCGCTCTAACTAGCTTTGTTTGAGGGCGTGCCAAACTAACTGCTAGGCAGGCATTATGCAAATATGTTACTTGGTGACATCACCACATTACAGAAGAAAAGGCGGGACTTCAAGCGAGGCCTTTCAGGCAGTTCAGGAGCAGTGTTTCTGTAGAGGAAAGTAGCTCCCTTTGCCCTGGATATTGAGCTTTGTAATTTTGCAGACTTTTAACATGCACAAAAAAGTATGACACATTAAAGAAAGGGAACAAGCACAAAGGCATAAGATACATTACTATTAATAGCAAGTAAAAAAGCTGATATGAGGAATTGGGTAAAGTAGCTCCCCAAACACACAAACAGATGCTAGTAATTGTTGAGTAAATCTTCTTAATCTAAAATCTGATGTATAGCTTTAGACTACAAGAAGCTGAATATATAGTACAAGACATCTGAACCGAGCTACAATTGAGTCCATGAACAGGACTACAGGAATGATTTTACTTTTTTGTTGTTGTTATTTAATATTGCAAATATCTTGGTAATAAAGATTTAAGTGATTATTTATTCTTATTGTGCTCTGTGCCAGACATGGGCCGTCTCCTGATCTACCACCTGTGTTTCCTGCTGATCATCATGCTGGCCTGTCAGTGTCCGGCAGTCAGCGGGCTGTTTGAGTGGATGAAGGGGACGCAGGCACCTCCACCAGCAGCAGCGCCTCCTCCACCAACAACAGCAGCAGCAGCAGAAGTCCCAGCACTGCTTGCAAAGGACGCTCAGTTTGAGATGACCACTGCAGATGAGATGTTTTTGGCTGAGGCGAAGCAGATGGAGCTCAGCCCGTTAGACAGCTGCCATCACAGGGTAAACTTGGAAATTCAGACTTTCTCGGTCTGTGGCTCTTTGAGTCATTTATGCAAACAGGGTCAAATCGAGACTTATCAGAATCAGAAGTACATATATGTAGACATTTGTGTGATTATATGTAAAGCTGCAAATAACAAATATTTTTTTTAAATTTAAATTTAATTCTCAGAATTTCTTAGGGGATGCCTTTAAATTGCTTTTTTTGACTGACCAACTATGGAAAACGGAACCTGCTAAAATAAAAACATTTAAAAGTTAATAAAAAATAGATAAAAGAGGAAATTAGACGGAAGAGTAGTTAGATAGGGAAATTAATACAAAGGTAAATAAATACAGAAGCAAATTAAAACAGAAATATCAATTTGTCACATTTTATTAATTATTTATGACCTACATTTATTTTAAAAAATATTATTTTTGGCACTTTTAATGTCATATTTATTTATTTATTCATTCATTTTTTATTTTGGAAGGTTCCGTCCTCCATAACCAACAGTCCCAAAACAATATCCTCACGTTTCAAAAATTTGAACCGGCTAATGTTTGGGATTTTTGCTAAAATTGTGATAGTCTCAAAATCACATGACAACCTGAGATCTGTCATGAGATGTTTTGGGATTAAAAATGCAATTACAGTCCAGAAAAGTTGAGAAACACTGATGTAAAGCCTTTTCCTTCTTTGGGCATTTTCATCAAATTGGACATATTGACAATCCTTGTTCGCCATAGCAGGTTCACAGTAGCATTGGTACAACTTACTTGAATAAAGCGTGTGCTCCGTTGCAGGTGGTTGCCCGGCTGAAGGCGAGCTGTGAAAGCCTCCCAGAGGAGCAGCTTGCGAAGCTTGGAGTCGTACTGTTTAACTGCCAGGCAGAGACTGAAGGGCGCCGGACCTACCCATGTACAGAGGAAATGGTAAAATATAAAGTTATGATTATATTTTATAATCAAAATACTGTGTCATTCTGGAGCTATATTTAAATTTAATTTTGACATTTCAGACTATAAAAGATTGCACAGCAGACATGGATTCAGACACATGGAATGCTTACCACATAGTGAGCAACAGGGCGCGCTCAGTTTGTTACGCGACTCGGCAGCAGCTCTTCCGTCGCCGAGCAGAGCACACCGTCAACGCTCTCATATCCACGGCCACAAGCCAGCTAGATGCAATGAAGGACCTCAAGGTAGATTTCTGTTGTCTTTTCATCTTCATGTGCATAGTATGCTGCAGGTTGATTTTTGCTCTGATCATGGTGTTGTGTAACAGGAGGGCCAGCTGGAGCTGAAGGAACTGACTGCGGCCTCCTTGGACAAGCTGCTGGACGGTCACAGCGCTCTGCAGGCCCAACAGGGCAAACTGTACGAGGGCCATGGGCAAATGGAGAGTTCACTGAGGGACAACCTGGAGCGACTGGGCCAGGAAAAAGCCCTCATCGCCTCTGGACAGCAACTGGTAGCCCAACTCATTCAGGGCATTACGAAGAGAATGGGTGAGTGCTTTCATGTTTTTCACAATTGAAAATATTCAGCATTTTGTTTGACACAGAATTAGCTATTGTATACAATAGTTTTGAAGTTCAGTGCTGATTTCAGTTGTGGTTGTCTGAAGTGTCGACATACCAAAATGCGTGCCTGTATTTGTGCTTTGCATCTCTGTGTCTACAGTCTTAAGCACACAAAGAGCACAATCCTTTTTACCTTAAATAATACAATTTTTTTTATACATTTTCATTTGTATCAAAATAAGCATAATGGTAGACAATCATAGGATACATGTGACAAGTATTTTTTTAGTGAATACAATATTTTTTTAGAAAAGAGCACATGTTCAAAAAATTGTGCCATGGTTAGATTAGCCCCAAATTCAATTAAAATCTTTCAACAAGTTTTTCAGAGATTCTGCCAGTTTACGGATGAGATGATCCATGCCTAATCAAAATTACCTTTGCTTATCTCAATATCGCTCATTGCAGATACATAAAACATTTATTTTCAGAAAGAAATTAGGAACTTTTATTGGACTTAATTATTCGTCTTTACAAAACTAGAACAGTTTTGGACAACAAATTCAATGGTAGGGTTTACTAATCTTTAACAAGAGTTAGACCAAAGGTAATGTAAACCTTAATGAATGAATTTGTACAGTAACATGAACAAGAAATACTGGATTCACAAGTGGAGACTAGCTGTCACATTAGTTGAACTGTCTCCCATGCCAGGAAGAAACAAAGTATTACCAGTTAAAGAACAGCATCCCCACAGAAAGTACAACATAGCAAACATATAGAGCCCACAAGAGTCAAAGTAAAACCAGTCAAATACATAAATTAGCCCAACAGTAAATTAGCACTTACATAGAATAGCCTCAAACAACTAATATAATAGCTAGCTTGATTAGCAGTAATCTGATTGCAGAAAAAATAATGTACAGTATGAAATTGATAATTGTTACCCTCTGCCTGTCTTCCTTTAGAGAATGTGAGTGACCATCTGCAGATCCAGGGCTCGGAGGTGCAGGACAGCCACAAGGCGATCGTTAAAGACCTCGCAGATGTCCGACACCAAGCTCAGGACATCCACCAGAAAATTGGTAATCAAAAGAGAGAGCATCACAAATCTAAATTCATCACAATCTTTTTTAAAACTTGTCTGTCAAATGAGTCCTGTCATTGTTTTTTTATGTATTCTCGCTGTGCCTGATCTCAGACCACAGTATGTTGGAGTTTCTGCAGTACCAGGACCAGACCTCGCAGTACTACACCGACCTGATGACCAAACTGGAGCGCATGAACAGCACCCTGGGAGCCACGCTGCACTACCTGGATAACATGCAGAGCCGGATCGAGGAGAGGCTTCACATGATCCAGAGCTACCTCGGCTGGGCAGGTGAGACGTTGCATACACACACAGTACAACGACCAAGATTGTCCACGTGTGTCATCTTTTCTGCTACAAAATCATTTTAATCATGATCAACAGAAAAGAAATCGGCAACTGTTTTGATCATCATTCCAGTATTTTTTTTTTTTTTAAAGCAAAAAATGCCATTCTCTGGTTCCAGCATCTCAATCTCAATGTAATGCTTTTCTTTGTCATATATGATATCGAGAACATAATCAGCAGACTGACTGATAATGAAAATAAGCGTCAATTGCATCCCTAATCATATCAAAAGCAGATGCCAGTGTGGAGTCTCAGGATTTTAGGACCATGGATTCAGTTCAAGAAAAAATTAGAAATGTTATTCATAAAAGCATGTTTTTTGCCTTTTAGTTTAATAACTAACACTGTATTGATCTAAGATAATTGATTACTCTGGCGCTAAAAGCATTTTTTCCTACAAATAGTGCAAAAAAACCCAACTCTCTTTAAAAAGTATTTAAATAAACTGGGGAAAAAAAAGTTCGGAAACTTGTGTTTGGCCGATTATTTCTCTGTTTCTCCATTTTGGCCAATTTTTCTTGGGCGCTACCCACATAATCAGCTGTGCTGCTCATCCCACAAATGCATGATCCTTACAAGTTGGACATCATTTTGAAGATAAATAAACAGGCTTTCCAATGATGTAAAATACAATGCCAATTAGCATTGTAACAACAGAGAAATAATCTACCAAACACAAGTTTCCAAACTTTTTTTTCCCAGTTTAGAAAGTGTTTGTTTAGTTGCACATAAACACCACAGAACTGAAAGTGTGTTAACGGATCCCACAGTCGACCATTAGGATGATCAAATGAGCCAAATATCCTCTGTAGTCTGAGATGTCCTAAAAACCACTTGGATATGGTTAAGATTTGTATTGATTTATTTTTATTTCCCTTGTGATTACAGGTCTGAGCCTGACAGCCATGTGGACATGTATTGCACATACAGGCTACTTCGTCATGTGTGCCGTCCTGCTGACGTTCCTGCGCTGTCCAGGTTTCTCTCGAGCCATGCTGCTGCTCACCGTGCCTCTCAACGCAGTGGCCGAGGTCAACCAGCAGCCGGCGCTGGATCTCACTGGCCTCAGCCTGCTGCTGCTCCTTCTCTCTCTGGGTACAAACTTAAAGCTGCTTACATGGCAAATTCTGTGCAATGTCTCCAATATTCTCCTGTATTTGTGACAGTGTTGATGTGTTTTTTTCATATCTGCAGGTCACTGGGTTGTGAGTCAGTTGTGGGCGTGCCTCCAGATCAGAGGAAAGCCAGCGGCCCCGCTGCCACTGGCCCCATGTGACATTGTGGAGCCACTGAAACAGCCAGTTTCATCCAGCCACTCATATCCACCGTCCTCGACACCGCAGAAGTGAGTCTGCACAGTTCATTATACACGACTAGAGCTGGAAAAAACTATATATATATTGCAGGGTATATATCGATATACTATATATTACTGGAAAAACAAAGTTCGGAAACTTGTGTTTGGTCGATTATTTCTCTGTTGTTACAATGCTAATTGGCATTGTATTTTACATCGTTGGAAAGCCTGTTTATTTACCTTCGCAATGATGTCCAACTTGTAAGGATCATGCATTTGTGGGATGAGCAGCACAGCTGATTATGTGGGTAGCGCCCAAGAAAAATTTGCCAAAATGCTCTGCCAATGGTAAACAGCGTATTCTCATAAGGCTACCAGGAAGCCTGCAATGACTGCCCTTCACCGTCAGGCCCGTTTGCGCTGGTGTCGACAACACAGACAATGGAACCTGAACATGTGGGGGAATGTCATGTTCAGTGATGAGTCCAGGTTCTGTCTGCGAAAGTTGGATGGCAGGGTCAAAGTATGGAGACGACGCGGAGAA
>CAKALU010056175.1:0-16166 GCA_916700995.1 Hozukius guyotensis | reverse complement strand
AAATCAGATGATGGCTAGCTAAGGAGATACAGTGCATAGAAATATAGTGACATATCTCACCAGTGACTGCAGTAATGTTTACTCCTCTGCTTCTGACGCTCTCAAATACAGAGAAGAGAGTGAATGTGTATTTAGTTCCAGCAGTGAGAGATGAGACTGTGTGAGTTACTGGTCCATCTCCATCTGGTGCAGTGATGTTTATCTCTGAACCATTAAACTGGAGAATAAAGCTGACATTGTTGTTCACTTTATTCCACTGCAGAGTGATTGTGGTGTCATTTTGTCCTGCTGATTTGAAGCTTTCTGCGTTTGGAGGAGCTGAGACGGAAAAAGGAACAGTGAGAAAATATGTTTAAAAAGGATTATCAGTAATAGTGTCAATGTTCCCTCTGGCTGTTAAAGATGGTCCATTTTGCATCCCTGCACAAATAAAAGCTAATGCTGCCTGTTGGTAATATAATAAGATAAACAATTCTTTTTTTATTACTAAGAATATTATTCTGGATCCAGGTGTCACATTTCATAGTCACACCCATCACATTTTAACGGACAACAGAGATGTACTCAACAATAAATACAGAATCATAACAGGAGAAGAGTTTTAATGATATTCAGTCTGGGTCTAAAAGTATTTTTCTGTGTGGGTCGAAACAGTGTTGAGTTAAATAAACATGCAAATAAAGTGTATGTTGTGAAGTAGCAAATTAATTCAGTGAATAGAACACTGAGCATGTAAGTCGTAGTTTTAAAAATCAGATGATGGCTAGCTAAGGAGATACAGTGTATAGAAATGTAGTGACATATCTCACCAGTGACTGCAGTAATGTTTACTCCTTTGCTTCTGACACTCTCAAACACAGGGAAGAGAGTGAATGTGTATTTAGTTCCAGCAGTGAGAGATGAGACTGTGTGATTTACTGCTCCATCTCCATCTGGTGCAGTGATGTTTATCTCTGAACCATTAAACTGGAGAATAAAGCTGACATTGTTGTTGACTTTATTCCACTGCAGAGTTATTCTGGTCTCATCTTGTCGTGCTGATTTGAAGTCTTCTGCATTTGGAGGAGCTGAGAGAGAAAAAAAAGAAGTGAATTATTTTATGAACTCACACCCTCCGGGTGTAAAAATGATTCATTTTGCATTCCGACATGAAAACGAATGCTCAAAATGAGAGAAAAAAAGCAAAACAGGTGTTTGAATTAGAAGCATTGTGTTTCTGAAACCAAGTGTCACATTTCATACGTAAACTTAAACAGATGACACAGTATTCGAAACTAGAGATGTACTAAAAAAAACACAATTAGAACATAGAGGACTCTCAAATTTGATCTCTCTGGGTGAATATAACATTTTACTGTGTAGGCAAATATAATAAGTTAAATTGAAATTCAGGGAGTGAATGTTTTACCATCAAACATATTCCTGTTTTACAGTAGTGCCATAGTGATGAAGTCAAGTATCTTACCGGTAACTGCAGTAATGTTTACTCCTTTGCTTCTGACGCTCTCAAACACAGAGAAGAGAGTGAATGTGTATTTAGTTCCAGCAGTGAGAGATGAGACTGTGTGAGTTACTGGTCCATCTCCATCTGGTGCAGTGATGTTTATCTCTGAACCATTAAACTGGAGAATAAAGCTGACATTGTTGTTCACTTTATTCCACTGCAGAGTGATACTGGTCTCATCCTGTCCTGCTGATCTGAAGCCTTCTGCATCGGGTGGAACTGAGACAGACAGAACAAGTTATAAAAGCTCTATAGCTGTATAGTATGGCCTTCCTTACTTGTAAAAATACACACAATATTCTTGTTTCTGCTTTTCTTTCCATTTTTTCCAGACTTAACCATGTACACGCTTATCTTTCAGCGTGAATTAAAGTTATGATATATTGTATATTTTCTAATATACATCACAGAACTATCTTAATCCAATCATGAACTTCTATACAGTCTGAGCAGAAATAAGATGCATTACTTGTTGTGTAACAGATGAATGGTAATCTGAGGAAGCAGTTATCATCAGACCACCGCCCTGAGTCATTGAACGACGTGGTGACACATTCCTCTGCACCGGAGCTTGGTTGCTTGTCGGCCCAGTGTCGAAACAGAGAGGGGCTCCCATCGGACCACAGTTTTTCCCTGTGCAGACCGATCCACACAAAGTCCCCACCTGCCAGGTTGGTGATGATGTCATTGTCCGTCCAATTTCGTATACTGAGAGAGAAACAGCAGCATGTATGAGCATAACTGGAGAGGCAAAACAGATATTGCTTGGTTGCATTTCTGTACTATGTGTTGGAGTATTCATTAGTGCATACTCTACCTGGCTAGATCGACATAATTCTCCCTGCAGAATCTCTGAGCTTCGGTCCAATTTGAAAGTGTGTCGACCTTAACAAAGGATGATGTGTCGTTTACCGTACCTGGAAATATACGGATGAAGAGAAGTTGTAAACAATGTCAGGATGGAATCAGAGACAACACTCATTTTTATTTGGATTCAGTGGGATACTCTCATGTCACCTCCACATAACAAATATATAGCAGTGGCGAGATGTTTCTGGAAATGTCATGTAGAGGATCCATTTGGCTCTTTCTTAATTTCTACCCCATAAGAGAACTAACCGTTGTAGCACACAAAGCGTTGTTGGGCGTTGCAGTCACTGTCTCCCCAAGTCCCGAAGTATGGTTTCTCAGTAAAAAGCTCCACACAGTACTGTTTTCCTTCGAGATTGTTGGGCTGATCGTCATACCAGTTTCTAAACTCTGTTTCTCCTTCACCATAGAAGCTGCTGTCACTCAGGGACCATCTCCAGCTGCTCACCAAATCATCATAGAGACCTATCCAAGCCTTGCCTGTTCGAAAAAGATGTTCATAATATAAAACAGCTGCAAATAAAAACGTTTTATATGGTGAACAGACATAAAATGTGAATGATTTCACTGAACATCGCATAAATTACGTGTCTCCTTTTTTTTTCATTGAAGGCTTTTGTTGTTCTTTCACATTCCACATGATCATATTTAATAATTCTATCAATTCATAGTTAGTTTATCAAAGACTTGGTTGTTGCCTGACTTTTGTGTATGTCTATGGTTCTACATATACTGTATATAAACATTATGTATGTA
Organism: Hozukius guyotensis; assembly: GCA_916700995.1. NCBI lineage: Eukaryota > Metazoa > Chordata > Actinopteri > Perciformes > Sebastidae > Hozukius > Hozukius guyotensis. The sequence continues at coordinate 13,036 of CAKALU010056175.1, read as the reverse complement.
AGGGGCAATGGCTGACGAGGTGTCGCATTATCAGGAATTAATGGGCAACGGGGAGGCCAGAACCGACCGACCCACAGTCTCCACGAAGTCCGTTAATTGACGATTATGGATACCTTGAAGGGCATTATCCCGCTTATACCATGGTCACTTGCCAAATTAAAACAGAATTTCCCTCTCCTCTTCTCTCTCCTCTTCCCTCTCCTCTTCTCTCTCCTCTTCCCTCTCCTCTTCTCTCGCCACTCTGCTGCTCTGTGGCCAGCTATGCCCGTGGGCGATTGTTGAGCTTTTCAACTCCAAAAAGGCAGAAAAACACAGGTTCCTGTCAATTTATAATGGACATCTGTGTTGTGATATGTAAACAAACTATCCGTCAACAAGGAAATAAAAGCCTCTTGTCTACGAGACCGGTCTCTTGAGAGAGCTCCAGCCAGCTCATAGCGGTCTCTGAGCGTGACTACCCGGCTGGCTGGCTCGCAGCGGCTCCGGCAGGCGCTAGCTAGCTGTCACGACATTTTGTGGAGCTTCTAAACTCCGACAACAGTGGAAGAAATGTTCGATTCGCCATCTGACTTCGTAAAACTGTGGATATTAAAAATCTACACAGTTGATTTCTCGTCTAAAAACTTTCAGAAGTGAATTTAGTGATGAAATAGCTACGAAAAATGTACAAAAAACGAGCCGTTTTTGGCTTCTGTTGTTTTAACCGTAGCCTGTAGCGGTCCAGCGCTTTGCATTGTGGGATACAGTAGGCAAGGTAGACTGGTCCGATGCATACTGACGATTTTTCCAAATCAGTACGGCATCCGGGTATTTTTTGGCATACTGTAGATTTTGCTTTTGTTCGCATACTGCATACTACATACTACATACTACATTTTGGTCAAATCAGTACGTACAACTAGTATAGTATGCGGTTTCAAATACAGCTAACTAACTAACTAACTTTGTAACGTTGTAACTAACTTTACATTCAGTGTTGTAAATAAGATATTCTGATTGTTTTTGTAGCCAGCGCATAAATTTAGAACGATGAACAGACTGTTTCAAATTAACTACTTAGTAGGTGTCCATTATCAGGAATTAACGGACACCCTGCAGCCAATAAGAATCAAGTATTCAAACAGACCATGGTATAAATGTTATGTACGATTCCAATATTGAGAACTTGCCTGTGTAGTTCGACGTGGTGCTGATAATGGCACTGACGTCAGCTGTGCTTTCTGCGGTGGCCAGGTCGGTGTAGACCTGTCTGCAGAAGCTCTGGGCTTCAGTCCAGTTCAGTGGAGTGCTCACAAAGTAGTACTGACGAGTTTGGGCAGAGCCAACACTGACCAGTGCTCCTAAAACATAAAGCATATTCAGTTTGTAATAAAACTTGCTTTTTAAAAAAAAAAAAAATATGTAGACTCTCTATGTTGTTTTACAGTGAATTTGAAGAGGCACTATGCATCAGGTGGGTTCAACAACATTACTGTGGGGCTTTCCAGAGCTTCTTCCACATTGCTGAAATTTTTGTACGCTAACTCTCAGTGCAGAACAGTAAACAACACTTTGAAAGGAGTTTAAAGGCTGTATTTCTGCACTGTGAGAAAAATAACCCTCCCTCCCCACCATTTCACAGACTGGGTTGTTTTGTATCACGACCACATAGCGTGTGAAAACAATGAATGCTTCATTAAACCTGAACCAGACCTGCTGGATTTAATCACTTAGTGCCTTAACATTTTGTCATTCCGCTTCAGCCAGATCACGTTTCAGTCTGTCTCAGCGATGCATGGTTCACTGTTCGGAAATAAATAAGCAGGTGAAACTGAGCAGACAAATGTGAGCTGTTAAGGCACTGGACTCCAGTGAGATTTTAAAAAAGCCTCTTTTAGATAAAACATGAAGCAAAGTAAATGTGAAGGAATATCTGTACAGTATGACTGTGTATATAATTACATTCACAATGTACGAGACATACAGTACGGCACACCTTCCTCTCCCCCTGTATTATCTATTCATTGACTTTCTTTGTCACTGTACCATAATCTTCATTTATGACTATGTTGTTTGGCAACACGTGAAGCTCGATGTCCTCCCGGATCCATATTATTCAGATGTTTACAATCCATCTTTATTTTTGTCATCCTGATTGTCCATACTGTCATTTTATTATTTTGGTTATTCTGCACACACATCTATTGCATGTCTGTCGTCCGTCCAGGGAGAGCGATCCCTCCTCTTTTGCTCTCACTGAGGTTTCTTTCATTTAAAAAGTTTTTTTGGGGAGTTTTTCCTGATCTGAATCGAGGGTCTAAGGATAGAGGATGTTGTATGCTGAAGACTGTAGAGATTTTAAATCCCCTTTAGGCAAATTTGTGATATCAGACTATATAAATAAAATTGACTTGACTGGACCTGAATATGATTTATTTTTTAAAATCTGTACTTAGAATTCCTGCCCTAAAAACCTGTACAGGAAAATACCCATCATATAAAAAAACGGATTAATTAACAAACACTAAAATAAGAATTGTCGTCATTTTATGCATTTTCTGTCTTATAAGTTGTCCTCTTTGTCTCAGTTAAGACTGCTTAAGTTGTCATTGCTTAAAAAGACGAACAGCTGGAGTAATCAATCAAAAGGCACCAACCTGTGAGCACAAAGATGATCAGCCCATAATCCATGAGCTAAATCTTTGAAAAAAAATGCATTTGGAGAGATACATAATGTTAATTAATTCCTTCTAAAAATGTGTCCATTCATCTTTCACATGAGATACATATGGATATACACTATGCCAGTATATAGGTACACAATACATTTCCCTGCAGAATATAGTCTAGTTATTGATTCTACTTACCATTTACTCTTTAACCTCCTCCTGCTTCAGACGCCCCTGTGTGCTGTGCGCTGCTTGTACAGAAGCTAAGCCCTGATGTTCAGAAGTGCTCTGTCGTTATGACGAAACCAACCTTGGAGGATGAATCAGGAAGTGGCTGTCTTCATGAATGACTGATTGTCTTTGCGTTTTTCTTTGAAATGCAGTGATTGAAAGGTATGCAGATCTGGCCAAACCCAACCTGTCTAGGTGCTTACTCCTCCTTTCTCTCATGCTACACAGCACAGAGCAGTGTCTTTTGTCGTTTATAATGACTGGGTCTCATGGGTAAAAGTCTTTAATGTCATTGGTTGGCTTTTATGTACTTGTATGTCCTTACAACCAGGATGGAAATCCAGGCGGGATGGAGGTGTATGACTTGAAAGATGAGCCGATAAGTCAGACTTTCTTTCTTTTTACTGGTTATTTTTCAGCAAGTGACAAAAAGAACTTCACAATCTCACCTGTGGCAAAAAAACGCAGCTGGACAATGAAACAGGTTTCTCCCAGGTAAAACAGACTCCCTTGACTGAAAAAGCATTCAACATGACCCCCACCTTGCTCTGACGAATTAGCTCTCAACCTCAGGCTCCTTTTCCAGCTGGCCTGATTACCAAATGGACCCTCCCAACAATAAAGGACACCTGAACACTCCCCAAATAAATGAATTAACTGTATTTACAAATAAACCATCACCATACTAATATATACAAAATACACATGACTATACAGTCTAACAAAAGTTAGATAATTAAATAATTTGTTTAATTTCTTTCACTTAAAGTGTTTACACATTCAATTTCACCGTAAATTCAGAAAAGTAACACTTACTTTAGTGCAATAGCTTCCTCTTTACCAACGTGATGCTTACCTAAACCCAGGTTGGTCTCATATTGCTGAAATGACCGTTTAGGTGAATTAAAATCATTCCTGCAAAACCTACATGTATCTGAAAGTAATGATTAATGAGTGTTGAGGAAGCAGTTCCCCACAGATTATGTGGGATTCCCCCAGCCGGAATTTTTTTGAAGGATTCCAATCAGCCTGAGCGTTAAGACCACAGGGTATAACACATGCGCAGTGTGACTGATGACGCGTTGATGACGCGTGGCCCCGCCTCCTTCCGTCTGAGAGCAGAGAGATACGTGTGTGGATGTGTGGCGAGACATCGAGGTGCGGCGGGAGCTGCTGGCCGCCCGCGGTGAGAAAGAAAAAAAAGCAGTAGATGACGGGATGAGAGACAACGTAGTGTAACGTTATACAGACATAACAAGGCTGCTGAATGAGAGAGGCATCCGCCGACACGTTACACGGAAACACGCCGTGTTAATAATAAGCCGACCACCTCACGATACCGCCAGCTGTGAGCTGTGATCTGTTTTTAAAGTCACGCACCTTGGCGGAGGTCTGCGCTCTCCGAGTGCCATTCTAGGTAATATTATTACTCCTTTCTGTTCCACACTTGGAGGGTGTCCTCTTTCTTATCTTGACTGTGTTTTTCTTTTGGTATATTAACTGCCTTTTTTCAGTCACAGTCAATCTAGTAACACAAAATGTTATATCACACAGTTGTTACCTTGTTTATGTTACATGTTTCTGACCATGGTATTTAGAATTTCAATAATAGTTTACACATTTTCATTTTCTCTGATGGTCAGATTGGAGATCGGTTTTCACCTCTGTGGTACTCTGTGACGACGTTAGGAGTTACATTGCTTCCTTGTGTACTATATGCCAACAATGATTTCAGTCTCTTCACTGAGTGAGGTGAAATAAATGCAGTTAGAAATCTGATACCAACATATCGGTGCTGTCTGTGATGCTCTAATGCCTCTTGTGGTTAGGACTGGGACTACGGTTTGTGCAGTACACAGAGGTCAGCCACAGGATTCCCCAAATACTGAGGGGTTTAATCACCTGAATGAATAACGGTCTGTGATGGCAACAAACCACCCTGCGTCCTAATGTTGTCTCAATGTGTTTTTGACTTCCTGCATCTGTTCTGTACTCACCCTGTTTGTGTTGTTGTCGGCACGGTTGCTGAAAGCACTTCTCCCAGGAGACCAAGCCGGCCCTTGACAGCCAGGACGATCCACTCGTGCTTCATGTGGGTCAATTCCTCCTGCAGCTTTGCTTTACTGTCTGGAAGCTGCTGATTCAGGTCCTGATACACACACAAATATAGATGGATGGACACATGAAAGCAAAAAAGGGTAGCCTCTTTTATGAGTCGAATATTACAAAATAAGGATCACACACAAAATACATCCAGGTGTCTCATCTACTGATTTAATGCTAACGATACCAGGTTAACTAGTTGATGTAATAAGTTTAGTTTATTGTTGATTAATAGCCTATGTTTTGTATTTGTCATTGTGTAAATATACCATTAACAAAACCTGCTATACAGGTTGTAGAAATCTGAATAAAAGTGCCCACAATCCTGTAAAATATGCAAACATTGTATGTTCATTTACAACATGTATTACTGTGTTGTACAAAATATGTAATGTTATTTTGCAACACTTAAATGTAATTTATATATTTACTGGTTTCAGTCATTTGGGAAACAGGTTTAGCATGCATGAGCTCTTCAGGGGGAGAAATCTTTACACTGATAACATTCATATCCCTCCCTAGATGTTCTCAACTTAGACTAAGTACATGGGGGAAAAGCATGAATGTTGATTGATGCCTTTATAAGGAACCCTCAACATAGTTCCTGGTTTCTTGTTAAATTCTTAATACATGCTACCATCTTTACTGTATGTCTCTGTCTCAGAGTTTTTGTTTTCTGCTGATACAAAAATAGCAACTTTCCAAGGCAGTCAAAAATAAATCAAATCATTTGTTTTTTGTTTGTTTAGAAAATGTTTTACCAGCATGCACACACATTTTGTCAGCACATCCTGCTCCTGTTTCAGGTAAACACACCTTTACACCTAGAAAGTACCTAGTTATACCACATTCTAGTTACTTTGCTCAGGGGCATCTTGAAAACAGTTGTTGTGACAATTCCTTCACATTGTGAATGTTACATAAATACATGACCTGCCTATATGCTCATAAATCATTATTTGAGGTGAGCCAACAGGTTTATGTAGCAGAAGGTAAATAGTTTAGTCTGCTTGTAAGTCAGTCAACTCGATCGCTGCTTCTCTGGTTTGGCGGCGTCTGTATCTGCAGAGAGACCCTGTCCTCTGCCTGTATTTTTTTTCTTCTCTTCTTATTTTGCTGAGCTCGGGAGATTTTTGGGTGTCAGTCTTTGGGCGGTGGGTGTGTAGCCCCCAGCCAATAACAGCACCTAGATGAAGTCAGGACTTTATAAAATGGTAGCGACCAGGTCACATCGCTGTTGCTGTCTCTCTCCTCTGCTCTCTGTCTGTGTAATGGATGTATAAATAACTGCAGGTCTGTGTGTCTGTTTGACCGTGGGCGGGGATGTGAGTCACACGCGCTTCGGCTGCATTCACACAACATCTGGTAATGCCGCAACATCCCGCAGGGTTGTACGGAGGTGTGTTTGCGTGTTTATTTGTGCTTTAGAGCGCAACCACCGCTAAACTATCAGAAAATAAAGTTTTATTTCTCCGATTCACTGCTTTGTTCTCGATAATGCCGCTCCCTCTCTTCATTCACTCTCTAGCTTGCTCGACCACCGCTGCTCTCTCTCTCTCTCTCTCTCTCTTGTTGAGCTGTGGAGGAGGGGGCCAAGTTTGACTGTTGTGTTTACAAACCAGAATTGCTACATAGTACACCTTTAATGTGTCTTGTGATGTCAAGTATACAAACTGAAGGACAGTGTCCAATACAATATCAATGTCATCTGCACATATTTGAATACATTTTCATGCTAATATTGTGTAATTTTGACAACTTACTTCTAATAAGCACCTATTTTTGACTGTTTCACAGACCAGGTCTCCACTATGAGAAATTAATCTACTATCAGTTCACCCTCTGATGTGGCACCGGTGTAATTTATTTTAATTCCAGCAAGGGGTGCTCCGACTCTATACACATATGGTAAATGTATTTGTTAGGCTACGAACACACATTACAAATCAGCACTATTGTAAGTGTACAATAGTGTGTAAAGAAAAAGTGTGTTTCATAGAGTATTATAATACAAAGGGCAGATAGTAAGACAGCATATTAGCCTGATCGGCCTAAAGCATACTGTTTTAGGCGTATAATCCTGGTAGTTTTCAAAACAGCAAAGTAAAAGTAATTTGCATATAGCAGTATGTATTTTTCAAGCATCCAGAGGACAGATAAAGATCGATAAGCCACCCTGCCCACACACATACCCCATGTCTCATCATCACCAATGATTCATATATGAAAAATAAGGCTGTAATGATATGGCCATTGACTGTGATTATCAAGCTACTCACTCACTTGTTCCCACACCACACACCACACACACACACACGCGCACACACACGCACGCACACACACACACACACACACACACACACACACACACTTTGTTCATCTTACTTACAGGAGGACAGTGCGCCTGTGCAAGGAGGCTGATGCTGCCTTCATGGCTACAGGAAAAGTCACAATTATGAGAAAGAACACTGAAACGACAAAATGGAAAAGGTAACGTTAGGTAGGTAAGTGAGCAAGTCTGCATATTCTCTGAACAGGAGTGTTTTGGGGGAAAGATTGTAACAGTGAAGAAATTGTTAAGAGGTAGCCAATATTATTTTCTTAATACACTTAAGGCACAGACCAATCATATTCTCTCAATGAAACAATATTGTATTTATGTTGAAGGGTGTATTTGAAATGGAACTAAAGGTTATTTATAGGAAATATATATATTTTTTAAATTTTTCTAAAAGATACTGACAACCTATTTTTCACTTAAAAACTTCTTATCTTGAATGCAAATTTGTATATGTGAATGGTCACAAAAACAACCTGATTCTAATGTATATATTTATGTATCTTCACCCATTCAAGTCTGTGTAGTGTTCACTTCAGTTCTTGCTTTATCCTTCATATATTATTTTCAGATTAATTAAATTATAATATAATTACAAAATGTTTTAAAATGAAATACACTGTTAACTATAGGCTACACCTTCTAACGTTGACGTATATATATATGCAAATAATTAAGGTTAACTAAGCTATAAATTAGTAGAGTGAACACTGAATGAAACACTGAAACGTCTGCTAATGCTACATTAAGCTAAAAACCGCGAGATATTTCCCCAGGAGTTAGTGAAGACTTACACAGAGTTAACTTAGATCAGTGAATATTAGACTTACTTACTTATTTAGCCAGAAAAGACAACCTCAACAGGAAGATAATGTTCTGTGTATGCTGGATATGTAGCTTAGCAGCTAGCTAACGTCAACTAGGTTGTGTCTGTCCGCTTGTGTCTGTCCGCTTGTTGTTTTAATGTAGTTTGCTGACCCCTGCTGGCCAAAAAAGAAAAGCACAGGTGTAATTAATCCAGCCAGGTCAGTGAGACAGTAGTTCTGTAGTAAAATTAAGTTGGCAAAACTATTCCATTATTTAGTCATTTCAAATGTATTCCAATTGTTTAACAGACCCCAATTGTTTTTTATTTTATTTTATTCAATCAAAAAATATGTTTTATTTTTTTTTTTTTTCTTTCCTTACATTTTATTTGTTGTATAATTTATTTTATTTTTATATTATTTTTGTAATGTGAAATATATTTACTGACATTTTTGTAATAAAAAATCTGAACCTGTAGCCTACTTTATGTTTCTAAATAAAGTATTGACATGGAAAAAATAGTAGTACTGTAGTTGGACCATACAATTTGACAGTTTCCCCCATGTCTTCCTGCTAATGCCTCACATTTGTCTTCTTAAAGGCCCGGTTTTTCTGTTCGGCAGCTTATAATACACCTATGTTTTTTTTGTTATGTCAAAATGTCTGCCATGAAAAGGCCCTGCATTTTTGTGTCCTAAGGAACTAATATATTCCCAGAGCACAAAAGAATGATTAGCCTATTTATGTATTACATATAACAAATCAAATGACAAAACAGTATCATAATTACAGTCATTTTTCTTTGTGATTTAGACTAGAGGGTCTCTGCTCTAGTAAAACAGCCTAGTCATTTTAATTGTGAAAACTTTGTTTTCTATACCTATTTTACGGTTATGTTGTCTCTTTATTTTAGCATATTTTATGGTTTCATTCTGCAGTTTTATTGTAAAAAAAACTTCACTTTGTTTAGGTATCCTCTACTATGCTATTATTATTATTGTTATTAGGCTATTATTCTTATTCATCTTCTTCTTCTTAGTATTTTTATTATTATTATTATTATTACGCTATTATTCTTATTCATCTTCTTCTTCTTAGTATTTTTATTATTATTATTATTATTATTAGGCTATTATTCATCTTCATCTTCTTCTTCTTAGTATTTTTATTATTATTATTATTATTATTATTATTATTATTATTAATAAGCTATTATTCTTCTTCATCTTCTCAGTATTTTTTATTATTATTATTATTATTATTATTATTAATAATAATAAGATATTCTTCTTCTTCATCTTCTTCTTCTTAGTATGATTATTATTATTATTATTATTATTATTATTATTCATCTTCTTCTTCTTAGTATTTTTATTATTATTATTATTATTATAATTATTAGGCTATTATTCTTATTCATCTTCTTCTTCTTAGTATTATTATTTTTATTATGCTATTGTTCTTAAACATCTTCTTCTTAGTATTATTATTATTATTAGGCTATTATTCGTATTCATCTTCTTCTTCTTAGTATTTTTATTATTATTATTATTATTATTATTGGGCTATTATTCTTATTCATCTTCTTCTTCTTAGTATTATTATTTTTAGCATGCTATTATTCTTATTCCTCTTTTCCTTAGTATTATTATTATTATTATTATTATTATTATTGGGCTATTATTCTTATTCATCTTCTTCTTATAATTATTATTATATTAAACCATAACGTAATATTTAACAATAATCCCAATAGTCTGTCAGATTTATTATCTCTATTATAATTTTGCTGAATAAATTCAACCCCATAAAAACGATTTCTTTTACAAGGTCACTTTTGTTATTAGTTTGTTTTTTTTCCCTTCATGAGCGTTTAAGTGCTAGAAAACAGGAGCTTCCGCTGAGCACCTGAACGCAGCACGACAGCCCCAGCGCTGTAGAGAGAGGGAGAGGAGTAGAGGAGGAGGAGAGGAGAGGAGGAGGTGGAGGCAGACCGAGGAGAAGCATGAAGAATATCCCCGGTATCTAAGCTACCAGACGGGGAGAACATCTCGTCCTCCCTCGCTCGTTAGGGGCCGACTGGAAGAGGAGGGAGGCAGCGAGGCTGAGGGCAGGATGGAGGAGGAGAAGAAGCAGTTTCTCTGCGGGGTGGTGGAAGGTAAGAGCAGCCGACTTCATAACTGACCTCCTGTCACATCATGTGATTTATTTATTTTTTCTTACCTAGGGGGACACGATTTTGAACAGAGCACCGTTTGACCTATATATCTCTCAGCATTGGTTTGTCACTTACTGCAGGCTGCGGGAGTGGTGATGTGTGTATGGACAGTGACGTATACTGTAGGATATAAAGGTCTTTATGAGATGATGATGATGATGATGGTGATCAGCCAGGCTTGAAGTGGAGATCAAAGAGCAGGCAGTGGAAAAGGATTCAGTAATGTCTGGTTTCAAAGCTGCAGCCCGAGGAGAGGAAGGAAACACTCTGGATAAAAGCTGGAGGAAGTGAAGATGATGGGATGATACTGAAGGTGAAGATGATGACTGAGATCATGATAATGATGGCTGGAGACTGGGATGATTTGATGATGGAGATGGAGATGCTGGGACAGAGGATGATAGTGGTGATGATGAATCGAATGATCGAATATCGGGATATTATGTTTTGTGATACTGTTTCGATTCTCAAAAACACTCTATTGATTTTTAACTAATAGTTTACATGCATAGATGAACTCAGTCAAAGACATGCGTCCTCTCAAAGTAGTGCCATGATGTTGGATGTTACAGGGACATAAATGCAGATCGCACTGTTTTGATTGCATAATAAAGTAAACATTTTGGCGGTATATCACAATATATGGCCTTACTAACAGTATCGCCATATATTGAATCACAACCCCTGTATCGTGATACGTATCGTATCGTCAGATTCTTGCCAATACACCGCCCCTAATGACAATGACAAAGCACGATATAGACTAATTACTGCAGAAATTGATGATAATTGCAACAGAAGGATGTAGTGGAGCGGATAGTGGAAAAATCATGCAAATAGTGATACAAGCACCAAATTTGGCATGATGATTCCCGAGGGGTCACTTAGCAAATATAAACGATCGGCCACTTGAAAATCCAAAATGGCAGACATTTTTCAAGATGGCTGCCAAATTGACATGCCGTTAATGGTTTCTCTCATAGAAATTCATCTACTTGGTCGATTTGAGTGATCTTGGTGTCAAATTATGTGTTTTCTAGCATGCTGGATCTTATTTTGATAGTTTTAACAATTTTTAACTTCAATATGGTGGCCATTTTTCAAGTCAGATTTACTCGCGGAGTATGTTTTTCTTAAAGAAATGCATGTACTTGGTCAACTTGAATGATTGTGATGTAGAATTATATGGTTTCTGGTATGCTTGATCTAATTTTTACAGCTTTAACATCCTCCAATAAGTTTTTTTTTACTTTTTGGCTGTGCAGTGAGTCTTTGCTTTGTGGTGTTTGCATGGCCAATTGGCTTGTAGGCCTACTGTTGTAGATATCAATAGCTGCTGTTGCCATAGGTGTAGGGGCTTAGTGGTAGAGGTAGTACCTTTGTTTCAGAAGTCAGCCACATCCTCCAGGATGGACTACTGGCACTGGTTCTCACTACTTGCCCAACTCTCACCTATGGCTCCATGAAGTTGCTAGTACACGGCAACGGCCACACCCCGGGACACCATGTTGGCTCACGGGCTGAACTAGGTGAGGGTAGCACACAGAGAGTCTCTGTGTGATGGAGTATGTCTAGCTCCAAATTTCGAAGTGCATAGAGTCAACGAACCAGCCATCTTTATCCATGAGGTTCCCACACCAACATATCTATCAGTTGCCTCTTTCTGGTCTTGGCAAACACAGACAGGCCAACATACATAGCAAAAGGTGTCTCCCTGTCCTTGGAGTGCCTGTGGACCTGCGATCCTTCCCTGTATTTGGCAAAACAGCTGTACTGTAACAGTTGCAAGGTCAGATTTTGATGCGCCATTCTGGAGTTGTGACTTGATATCAGCCCCATGTTCAATCATACATACAAACTGAAGCAGGGATGGTGGGACGGTATCTTCAAGGTACCCATCATGAAACGTGCTGTTGAATTCTGATTTATGCTGAAACATGTCACGACGTATCATCTGAGCAGCCTTTGCCAGGTAGACTGCTTCTCCATATTTGCTTCCTTCTTCTGGGCCAGCTCTTCTTTCTTCTGCAGCTGTTGGGCATTCAGATGGGCTCGTTCTCGTTTGTACAGAGCAGCCAAGGCTGTACCCATCTCCTACTCTTTTGTTGGGATTTATATGTGGAGAAGTAAGGCCCTCATTCTTGTCCATTTGACAAAGGCAACACTTGGCCTAGTCAGTGTGCCAACATTTTTCAGTTGATTTTTGGTTTAAAGCCATTGTAATGTTTAGGGTCGAAGGTTTATCCTTTTACCGCCCGTATCACGGGCACTTTCTTGTATGGGATACAGCTAGGTTCATGCATTATTTTACGCAATCTTTACACTATCTGGATAACTGAAACTCCATTATCCTTGGCTCGGCTCTCCCGCGCTTGCACATCCTGTCGATTCAGGTGCGGCTGCTTAAAACTGATCAGGGGTTGGTAGTAAGCAGCATTTGGGACACTAAGTATAATGCTGAATCCTACTTAGCTGACGTTGAACCCCATTCTGAGTTACACAGCAGCGATTGTCACCAGTGTGCCCTGGTAGTGCCCGACAATCACTCCTTTACAGTTCTCTGCTGTTGTGACAATTCTGGCAGTTGGGTTGGAACCTTATGGATAAAGATGGCTGGTTCGTTGACTCTATGCACTTTGAAATTTGGAGCTAGACATACTCCATCACAAAGAGACGCTCTGTGTGCTACCC
>CAKALU010056165.1:12804-47719 GCA_916700995.1 Hozukius guyotensis | reverse complement strand
TTGCTTTATTTCTTAGCTGCTTTTTGTAGTTGCTTTATCATCAGTTTTATATGTTGCCCTATTTGAAATATGGTAAAAACAAATATTCTGGTCTTAACTTCATTTTGACCTATTACGTACAGTAGTTAACTTACTGTAAGCTACTGTGTTTTGGCTTTGCAGGGCAGTGTAGGTCCAGTACTGTATTATTTTGAAGATGCAGTATAATATAGCTGAACAGGTAATAAGTGTATATATCTTCATTACCAGCTCACTGCCCTACTGCAGAAACGTGAACAAGGATTGAGAAATGAATCTGTTTGACTCAGTTTTCTAACAAAGTGAGATCTCTCTCCTTGAAGTATCTGGTGTGTCTCTGTGCAGACAGACTATTGCTGTGCCAACAATAGACCTCGGGCCAATCACAGTGGCTGAGAGAGGCTTTTATTGACAGTTTAATTGCACAAACACTATATCCAAGTTTATCACATTGATTGTTTTAGAGGTTGCTGGTTCAGTACTTTTCCAGTATCTTAGAAAAAACACATAAAATAGTGTAAAACTGGCAAGTTTTAAATTAAATCAGAAGTTTTCTGATTAAAGAAGCGTAATGGTTTTAGCAAATTGTCTTATCTTCAATTTAAATAAACATCAAGGTTTTCACAGAATGTCAATTTAGAAACAAATTAAACAATAAAAAAAAAATACTGATTGATTTTTTTAACACTTTTTAAAAACTAGTCACATAAAAAACCTAGCATGCGTCCAAAAAAGAAGAGCATATAATCCTTGATCTAGACATGGATTTCATCCGACAGTGAAAGTGAAATATACTTTTTTTCCACTGTGTGTAATTTAATCTTTGATACTGTTTTTTTTACTTACTTGCGTGACATTTTTAATCACTTGCATTGGAGAGGATTTTGTGGTGACATTTGCTAGATTTGATTACTTCTTCCACCAGTGCATTTATCATAATTTCATGGGACGCAGTATGATACACGCCACATACCTGAACATGTCAACATTAGACTGAGCAGACCTCCATGGAAGTCTTATTTATGTGACTGTAATCATAGATGTGTGTGTGTGTGTGTGTGTGTGTGTGGGCCAGCGTGTCTATACCTGGCCGCTGCATGCGATGGCAGATTGTAAAGGTAAACCACAGTAAGCTGCGGTGGTGCTTTTTCTCTTATTAATGCGGAGGACACAGGAGCTGTCAGTGCTGTTGTTCCGCTGCTGGTGAAATAGTAATGAGTGTGTATAACGGAGCTGAGCCAGTGTGGTTTACAGCTCTGTTGCACTTGGAAGGCGAGGGCACATGGACCCCTGACTGGCTGTGCAACATGTCTGTGTGCCGCTGATGACAGACAGAACTGGAGGCTTTGGCCACTGCTGGAGAAAAGCTGATTGAGAGGTCAGACTCTTTTTATCTCTTTGGTTCGGAAATGTTTAAAGAAGTATTTTTTGACCACCTAAGGCATCTTCAACCCTCTAAAAGCTGAGCAAGGACATCAATATCTGATTATAATTCAGATGGGGCTTGGAATGAGTAAATGTAAAACATAATTGTTTGGATTCAAAATGTCTAGGTTATGTTTCGTGGACAAGTAGTCGATGTTAGGGCTGTACAATTAGTCCACATTTTTTCGAAATCGCAATATGGATGTATATATATATATATATATATATAATATACTGCAATTTTCAAATCTCAGGATGAGGAGCAAATTTGGTAAAGGTGAAATGTGTGTCAAAATACCATTTTATATTAAATATTGTGCTGCAGAGATGTCCTGGACTACACATCATATTCTACAGATTGAGAAAACATCTTTGTTTGGTACAGATCGCTGCAAAAATCTCACCATAATCATTTTAATATGTTTTTCAATGAAAATGAGAATAATGATGTAAAAATAAAGTAAATGCAGCAGATGGTCGGCACAGCAGAGGTGTGTTAGGAGGGCCTGAGAGGCCATGAGTGTTTTGTTTACTCATCATCACAAAATAATTGTTTCGTAATCTTAGCATAATTAACTTTGCTTTTATTCTGGTTGTTTTTCTTGTGGTAGTGATGACGTCATTTATCAACAGACATACTGTACTGAAATGTATTTTCTACCTGAGGAAGTCGTAATCAAACTGGAGAATGAATGCGCTCAGATTTCAGCTCGTCGCTCTCCAAAGTTATTTGAAACTTTTAATTAAAGTTAAATGAATTCAAATCTGTGTTGCGAAGTTGAAGGATGGAGGAAAAACAATGAGAGAATGACAACTCATTTCAAAATTAAAGCCAGCTCTTGTATAGACATAGATCACTGTAACTTCTATGGGTTTTTGATGTGGTACTGAAAATGAGCTGTTTTATGTTGGCTTACTACTGTATATTTATGCAGTATTGGATGGGTGGATGTATAAATAGATAGTCCTCACTAGTGCTGCCCCCTCCTAGTCAACTAAGATTTCTTTATTTGTTTTTTATGCTTTTTTCATGCTGATTGACTTATTTCCAAGAAACTTATGAGCACATCTCTGGTAAACACAAGATTTAAAGTTTTTAAACTTTTATGTGATTCTTTGTGGAAAAACTCAGTTTTACAGATCTGTAGATTAAATCAACTAATCGATTAATCGACAAAATCGTGTTAGTCGACTAAGAATTTCTTTGGTCGAGGACAGCCCTAGTCCTCACAAATCAACGCTGCTTTGATGAGTTTAAAGTAAATACAATCAATATTTGTTCAAAGCTAGCACTAGGATAGTGTTTTAAACAGTTAACGACATATTTAAAACACTGGAAAAGCACATTTTTAAACAATGCTGCAAATGAAAACATGACAACAAACTCACTGCTAATATTAGGACACAGAGGCTTTGAGGCACATAAACATGTCAAAACAGGATTTTTTTGATGAGACGGGTAACCATTTGTTGGCAGAGATTTCGGCACATAAAAGCTCCAGAAATCACAAGAGGGAAGTTTGACACATGTTTCCTCATTTGGGTCTCTTTTATCTTCATGATATCCTGTTTTCTTTATTCTTTCACAACGTTTTTACAGAAGTACAGAGCATCCTTTGGCCATGTCTCATAAAATCCTTGTACTGTATCATTACAACTGAATTTGCTGTTTTGGCTTTAAAAGTGTTTAATTTCTATTAAAGAGTCCTTAGTTGGGGGTGTTTCTGGCTTGTTTTTGTAATACAATGTGGCTTTGCTTGTTTCCACGTGAGCACACAGGCTTGTGATCTGCTGACCTTTGGAATTTCGACCATAGAGCAGAGCTAGATGTTCTCGCTAAGCAAACAGCTCAGATGCTCTTATGGATATCTAATGCCTCTCTATCTCTCTCTCTCTCTCTTTGCCAATATTTAACTAGTTTTTTTTGGGAATTCCCCTGCTGTGTTTCTGTGTATGCGGTGTTTACAGGAGTGTGTCTCCAGCAACATGCCGAGAATAGTAATTCCGGTTTACACCCACTCTTGTTCTCCTCGGGGCAACAAGAATGCTTGACATTGTGTTAATTTTGCACTTTGCATCACAAAGGTGTAGTTTTCACAGATCCAACAATCAGCGAAACACACTCACCATTCCCTTAACGTCAGTCCCATTAGAGGCAGCATCCTCGGCCATCTGCACCGTGACTCATTTGACTGTCATTTCACGCCATTTATAGGCCGCGTTTGGAAGTCTCCCCCTCAGCCTCGCCCCGGGATACCAGACCTCTTCCTCCTGGCAGCCCTGCGGGGGTGTGGCCTGAGGATGGAGATTTAACAATGTTGCTCCAGTCTCCCAACCCCCCACCCAACATGCATCATTACCTTCCTACTACTCCCTCCCCATCTTCATCTTCCCCTGAGGTTTGGGCCTGTAACGAGAGAACGGGGTGGAGCATCTGCTCCCCCGAGCCTTTCCTTTCACCCGCAGGCCCTCCCTCTCAATCAGTCTCTTTTAATATACCCCCTCTGGTCGCAGTCATTCTCAATCTCTGCCATCACCACTCACAAAAACATATATATCACCATTACCTCCCTCCATCTGAGCTGCACCCCCTTTTCTCTCCAGTCTTTTTTTAATATCTGATGACTCAACCGTTCAGTCAATTTCTTAATTAAAATGTTGCAGATGGCGATACCTTTGTTAGCTCTCCAGTTGTGCGTTATGGACTCATGCATCTTCATTCATACCAGTCCTCGGTCTGTACCATAGACTGTATATAAAAAGTGGACGTAGTCACCGTAACGTCACCCATTGCTTTGTGCACTTTTGAAGCCTCGAGTTCGGCATTTTGGCCGTCGCCATCTTGGTTTTTGGCTGTCGCCATCTTGGTTATTTGCAACCAGAAGTGACACGAAAGGCTGGAGTTAAGTACAATCAATTTGTTGCCCACTGGTCTGTACTTCATTAACATGTCACTCACTCATATGAACCTCTGTGTGTGTGTGTGTGCAGGTGAGAAGCAAGACGGAGCCGAACCTGAGGACCAGATCACTCCGCAAACCTGTGAGATGCTCAGAAACCCCCTGACAGGTCAGTACATGCACACACCTGCAGACTAATGCACAAATGTGCTGAGAAGCTGAATGGCTGAATGAAGTGGTTTCACTTCAGCACATTGTGAGATATTGTGAGAGACATTAAATGACCTTTTGGGGAGAAAAAAGAGCGGATCTTCTGACATTGTTGATCTGACCTTTTGATTTTTCTCTGACTGTCGTAGCCCTTCAGACCTTCAGCTTGAACTTTTTTATTCTTCCTGAGTTTGGACTCCTGTCAGGGAGTTTGCTTTGAGATTTGAGTGCTCCTCCGCATCATGAGTAACTTGGCAAATTGGCCAAATTCAACTGCTATCATTAGTACATAAAAGCCGGATTTCCACCCCAGGGACTTTTAGCCCCAGGAACTACTTTTGAAAGAACTAAGAGGTTCCTTCAGCCCATTGTTGTTTCCGTTTCCACCTTGGTCTAAAGATCCACGAAGATTAGCCGTATGAAAAAAGCAACAGCTGTTTTACACGCTGTTTTTGTTTGCGACTAATGTCAAAAAGCGCCATAAAAAGCAACGAAACAGGCATCATTATTTGTGCAACACTGCAACAATTGTAAGCATGGAGGAGATTCAAGTCGTGCTGCTGTTGATCGTGATTTACTTCTGTGCAAATGGGGTCACTGAGTCAACGCTGGAAAAGAGACGAGCAATAGTAGCAAAGCGGTTTTCAAAATGCCCGAAATGCTTTTTCCAAGTCCTGCTGGATTTCGTCCTCAGCATAAACGCTCAACAAGGCCTGGACTTCGGCATCGGTCCATCCTGAAAATCGCAAGTTGCGTTAATGCATTAAAGGAATTAGACTATGCTAGAATACAGGATACAGTGTGCAGTCATATGTGAGATGTTGATACAATTGGCATGGAGAAAACTGATTACTGATTTTGTACAAAGGGATTTTCTCTTGTGCAGAAACAGTCTGTCCTACTTACAGAGACGCCACTGCAGCCTAACCTGCTGTTCCCAGCTGGTGCTGCTTTGAAATACATCCCCCCCCTCCTCCTCCTTTTCTTCTCCTCTCCTCTTCATCTCTCTTTACTCCTCCTCTCTGAGTCTGTGCAAAAGGCTCCACCCCTCCTCCTCCTCCTCCTCCTCTGCTCTTTGAGCCGCGTCCTCTCTGCGTCAGACAGCTCCATTCATGAAAAGTGTGACGTGAGCAGGTCTTCAGCGACCCGGTGACGCTGCCAGCCACCCACTCACATCCCAGGTGCTGCGGGAGTTAGAGGAATGTCCGTCACTCTCCAGCCTCTGTCCCCCTTTCTCCTCGCTTTTCTTGCTGTTTTTCACCATCTTGACCGTCACTTCAGCATCTTCTCCCCCGGCTTTTTTTCTTCCCGTCCCTGCCTCAGAGCTGAGAGAGGACCATGAATCTGAGCTCTGTCTGCTGTGAGTAATGTGCTGATGCTGTGTCTTTGCTGTATGTCTGAGTGGAAGCGGTATGATGTGAACTCCTGCTTGTAAATTTGTCTTATATATTGTTTTCTTTGATGTGTGTGTGTGTGTGTGTGTGTGTGCAAGGAGACATTCAAGTGTGTGCTTTTTGTGTACGTGGATCAGCTGTGTCAGTGTTTGTTCAGTAGCAGTGCTGCAGGAGTGTGTTGAGCGGTCGTGCGTCGGTGCGTGCAGGAGCTATATTTAGGATCAGCGGTGATGCTGCTGCTGCTTTTTGATGCAGTACGTCTCTGTGCCCTCTGAAGGACGGGTTGAGACGTAGGTAAAGGTATAGACCAATAGAGCCCCCCGCCCTCCACCTCCTGATGGTAGCAGCCGGAGGCGTTATAACGCTGGTGGTCAGAGAGGGCAGACTTTTCTGGGACACACGTGTATTGCGCACACGCCACGGGCATTTTAAGTGCACAAATCACATTCACTTTTTTCCAGATTTTGTCTTAACTCTATCTCAATCCATCTTCCCCTGCCTGCTTCACCATCTTTGACTCTTCTCCCCCCGCTTTGCATATGCATCCATCTCTTTATTTTGCTTGGCTTGGCAGCAGGAACGTTCCGTGTATGCCCACCTCTGTCCTCTGCTACTAAGCATGTTTATGTAACTGCACAGGATGAGTAGCCGGCAGCCGGGCTTTAGAGGGGAGGAGGAGGAAGAGGAGGAGAGGAGGAGGGGAGCTCCATCCATCCACATTCTCCACAGAGTGTTTAAAATAATGTCTGCATATTCATATGAGGAGTGGGTTTTATTTCTAGAGTGTCTAAGTTGGGGTTCCAAATGTATTATTAAAATATAGATGAGGTTGCAGGGATAGTATGAACCCAGGAGCTAATAGAAGCACTAATGTGTATTGATTTCCTGGCTTTCTGCTGTGGTAGAGTATGTCTTCAGGCAGAAGAAAGGACATGTAGTACAACACCCACTTCCTCTTGTTAAACTCACATGCCCCATTTTTATTTTTTGCTCTGTGTATTTTCATATTACGGCCATTAAAAATGGTGTCAGCCACAGCCAGTCTCCTGCAATATGGTTGTTTGTCTGTTGTGTCACTTTTTTTGTGTCCGTCTCTCTCCTCGGCCCTTGTTGTTGGCGGGCCAGGCAGGCCGTCCCTATTAAAAGAGCACAAGGGGGATTGTTGTGGCAGCAGCTGCTCTGGTGTGCAGTGTTGAGTGTCTTTCTATTTGTGTGTGTGCTGCTGTCTCCTGGCCGTGCAGTGCAGGGCAGACAGGCCCAGTTCACATGGAGCCGGCTCCTCTTGTGTCCTTTGTTGTCGCTCTGGGAGTCTTTCCCATTGGAGCGTGGTCGGTACAGTATCACGCCGCAAGCAGCCACAGCAGAAGCAGAAAAGCAGTTTCTCTTTCTCCTTTGTGTCCAATCTCTCATTAATTTTTTTTCTGCTCTCACTCTTTTTCTGTTTCCAGCCATGAAATTTTCCTCGCTATCTCCCTCATTCATAACCCTTCATGTCCTTTTCTGTCTCCCTAATCTGCTTTTCTTCCTCTACTTTTCTCTCCAAGCCATTCACTGTCTCCTTGGCCCCACCGTCCCTTTCTGTCTGTTTGCATTCATCATCTATCCGGACGGATCTGGTTAGCATTCATAAATAGAGCTCTGTAAAGCTTTATCGTTAAGCATTGCTGGGAAGAAAGAGTCTGCTTGACTGAAAAGGCAGATATTGAATTCTTCTGAGTATATGCGTGATAGTTTCAGATTTTAGGAGGCTGTGTGTCCTGGTTGCAGCGCTGGCTGCAGCCTCACTGAGAGGAGAGGCTGGGAGAATGAAGCTGGAGGGAGAGTGTGTGACGTGTCGATGGCGCGCACTCTTTTCTTCAGTTATTTATTTTCTCCAGTTCTGGCTGGTACCGGCTGAGGCTATTTGAGGCACAAGTTTTGTGTTTGGAGTGCTAATGATTCACAGCCATGTTAACCCATATTCTTCTAGAACGTGTTGGTCAGCTGGGTTTGGTTTGTTGAACTCGCTGACAAACTAGGAAACCTACACCGTCAGACATCGATGTTTTGAACTTCAGAAAAAGAGAGGCCGAGGTGTAGCTGTTTTGTTTTTACTAGGGCTGTCAAAGCTAACGTGATAATAACGCATTAACACAAAAGATCCTGGCATCATATGGAACTAGAAAACCTAAAGAATCCATTGGTACCAACCATGTCGTACTAGCAGGAAAGAGGCGAAATAACGCTCCAAACTTGCGCTAAATTTTGGCGAGGAAAAACTGGCATGGATATTTTCAATGGGGTCCCTTGACCTCTGACCTCAAGATATGTGAATGAAAATGGGTTTTATGGGTACCCAAGAGTCTCCCCTTTACACACATGCCCACTTTATGATAATCACATGCAGTTTGGGGCAAGTCATAGTCAAGTCAGCACACTGACATACTGACAACTGTTGTTGCCTGTTGGGCTTGAGTTTAGCATGTTATGATTTGAGCATATTTTTGTATGCTAAATGCAGTACCTGTGATGGTTTCTGGACAATATTTGTCATTGTTTTGTGTTGTTAATTGATTTCAAATAAGAAATATATACATACATTTGCATAAAGTAAGCATATTTACCCACTCTCATCTTGATAAGAGTATTAAATACTTGACAAATCTCCATTTAAGGTACACTTTGAACAGATAAAAAACGTGTGATTCAATATTTTAATCGATTGACAGCCCTAGTTTTTACACTTTCATCCTCCTATCAGTCAACTCTCTCTGGTAGTTTCATTCATCCACCTGACCTGATCCATCCTTCACAACAAACCAGGCGTATTCCAGGTGATCCAACCCGGCATTTTCCCTGTGGCCTCTTACAGGAGCATCTTTGACCTTGTTCCCATTTGCCCAGCAACACCAGTCAAACCCCGAGCAGGCCAGCAGGTAGGCAGGCAGGGATTATTCCTTTGTGGCCTGCTTTCCCCTCCAGCCACCACCAGGTATTAAAGTCCACTCAGGTGAGTCACCAGAGGGAATCAGAATATGAAGAAAGAGGGATTATAGGGAAATGTCAGCCATGTGACAGCAGATGCCTGAACGCTGTGCCAGAATTTGTTTATTTTACCCTCCACTGCTGTGCCCGCACCAGCAGATTATTACTTTCACCCACCTACAGCAGGCTGTCCAATCCCTTCTGGCAGGACTCACGGCCATGGTAGCGAGGGAAAGCTGATTTAGACATCGGCCCACATCCCGACAATCAAATCAGGACTGTTGGCAGAGTCGTGTTTCCGAGGTCTCTGCACTTGATGTTCATATTGCTAAATATGTTATAATTCTGTCTGCCTCTAATGGCAAAGAAATCAGTGAGCAGCATGTCTCCCGATTTCTGTTTCATAACATTGATTAGTCACATGATGAAGAGTGGGCCTGAAAGTCCATAGTCTGCATTGACAAGGAAAACAAGTACAGATACCAGAGTACAGCTGTTCAACTGTGATCCAGAATAAGAGATGGTCACGTGTAGTTCAGACTATAGAGGCTCCCGAGCTACTGATGGTAAGAGACTCTTGTATTTGTCCAGTTTATGTTGTTTTTACACTCTAAACTTTTCCTTTTATTGGTTAGTTGAGGCGCTCAGTGGAGACGAGTGCTGCTCTCTCTATCCATGTTTTTGCTACGTTTGTTTTAAGAGAGGAGGTCAGGAGGGATAGAAACAGTCTGGAGTCGGTATTTATCTTTGCTTGGGCAGTATCTGTGAAAAGGTTTCACTCTGGCTCAGTGGGCAGTCATATGTTTCTTTAAGCCTATGAAAGTCAGATTTATTATATATCTGCTGTGCGGGTGTTGGTAGCTCATGTGGCTGAGATTTTTATCCGTCTTCTTTTGAGGTAAAGAGCTGTAATGTGTTCTTTGTTGTTCAAAAAACAAGACTGAGAAGTCAAAACCGAGTATATGGCTGGACCATGTATGATCAGTCTGCGAATTTGTGTCTAAATTGTTACACAAATAGTCAGTGGTCATGTCCATTATGTTAAATCCAGCAGTACATGTCCACCAGGTCCGGCGAGGACACTAGGGGACACGCTGCTTCACTGATTGGTCCCTGGTTTTCTGCTTGCTGTTTCAAACGGGAAACAACATGGCGGCCTGCTCGTAAACTTTCTGTTATTCCGTCTAAACAATCCACCAAAATCTACTTCTGAAAACATTTTAAGCAAGAAATAGGCTATATCACCGCTGAATGTCATTTCATTTTAGAACTAAATCGCCTAGTTTGTAGGGCTGGCCCTCTGCGGTCCAGCAAAAAAATGTCAATATGTTCTGATTAGGGCTGCCCAATTAATAAAAATTTTATCGAAATCGCATTATGTCCTACTCCAATTTTCAAATCGCAGGATGAGGAGGAAATTGCAATATTTGTTAAAGGTGAAATGTGTGTCAAAATACCATTTTGAATTAAATATTGTGCTGCAGAGATGTCCTGGCGGCACTTCATATCCTACAGAATTAGGAAAACATCTTTGTTTGGTACAGATCCCTGCAAAAGTCACACCATAGTTATTTTAATATGTTTTTTCAATGAAAATAAGAATAGTAATGTAAAAATTATCATTCCCTCTAATGTCACAAGTCATATCGCAATTGCGGTATCAGTCAAAATAATCTCAATTAGATATTTTTTCAAAATCTTACAGCCCTAATCCTGATTAATGCAAGATACTATTTTTACCCATCCTCACTTTAAAAATAGTAAAAACCACTATGTTTTTGTTCTTAAAAAGTGACACTATTCTGCTCTCTGTGTGACAGGCTTTTAGTGGATTCAAAAGCAACCTCCAGGCTTTTTTGGCCTCTCCAAACCTGAGTGTTGGATGAGAGCGAGTGTGACTGGTAGCAGAAGGTCAGGATGGATGCTGTGTTGACATGGTAACGTGTGAATGATGAGGTGCGATAGCAGCTAAATTGGTTCTTTGTTGGTGGCACAGCTGTCACCTAAAGGGAGGTTCCCCCTATGGGGCCCAGCAGGGCTTCCCTTAATGAGGAGCAGAGTGATGGAGACACAGATGATGCTACTGCTGCTGCTGCTGTGTGAGTGTGAGCATGAATGCAATGAGCACCTCTGTGCATGTTAAAGGTCTGTCGTTGCTGCATTAATATATTATGGAAGGTCCAGCTGCTTTTGTGAAGATACAGTACGTCGAATCTAAACAACCACGTTGGCGTTTGCTGAGCGCCACAAAAAAACACCCTTCCCCAGAGGATTGCTGGGAGTAGTGGGATTATTGGATCCGGCCGGACACGCCCCGGGCATATGTGTGTGTTTGTGTGTGTGTGCGAGCATGTGTGGTCTCAGAATCTGATCCCCCTGCACTGCCAGCTGCCATGTACACACACACTAACACACACATACACTCGTATAAAGTGTGGTACAGTAACAGTATTAGAGAGGTATTTCTGCTCCACATCTATAAGTGTGTTCATATGCTGAAGATGTGCTTAACCAGGATGCATTGTGCTATTGGCCACTGACATTAGGTCGCCTTTATAGAGGCAAGAAATGAAAGGAAGTGTTTAGAGGATATGGAGGGGGAGGGATGAATAGGGTCTGTGTTTGTACAAGCTTGTCTCTAGAGCCCTGTAGAGGGATTAAAGGATCAGCCCCTGATAATTTCTCTCTCTCTCTCTTCAGCTCTCTCTCTCTCTCTCTCTCCCTCTTTATTCTTTTTATCCACTCTGCTGAGCATCTGCATTGTTTCCTTCTCTGAAGCAATATGCACTTCATGCAACAAAATACAAATTTCAACACCAGAGGGACGGTCAGTGTGTCCTTTTCGCCCAGTCACGGTCACTTTCGGAAAGTCCTGTAAATAAATGACAGCGTAAATGAAACCCTGGGCCCTTTCTTGATGAGGCGCAGACATTATTCATGGGATTTCTATGGACATAGAGATCTTCCATTAGAGATTAATGGGAGAGAGCGAGAGGTCCGTTTCCTATTCTTGGCGTCAGATATAGATGCATAGACTCAGTCCTGATTCAGGAAAGAGATTGGGCAGAGAGAGTACAAAGAGGCTGAATGGAGTTTTTCTGTCTGCTCTGTAGTCATTATTTTGGCAAGATAATTGTGCAGTTTTAGCTGGGTTACTGTGCAGGTTTATTTCTTAACGTGCGTGTTTCTGTCCAGCCGACCACATCCACCCACTGCGGCCCACGTCAGAAGCCCAGCTCCGAGAATTGTCCGTGGGGTGGAATTACAGCACGGGCCTCTACTCGCACAGCTCGATTGTCTCTGCTGTGGAAGGGACGGATTTATTGGATACCTGAGAGAGCATTCTCTCCTTCCCCTGCACTCTCAGCAACCTGCTTAGAGACAGGCCTGCATTATAGATGAGCTGCTGGCAGCCACCACACTCTCACAGCGCTCGGGTTACCCCCCAGTAGATACACACAGATACAGTACATGCATTCGCACAAGCATCTCGATGGACCAACGGACTTGGACACATATCCTGTAACTGTGAGCATCTCCACTTTTATTCCTGTCAGGAATTTTAAATCCCCCTTGTCTTTCCCCATATTTTCTGTTCTTTATTGTATTGTCAAATATCCAAAAGCAAAAGTACATGAAACCTGCCTTGGCGGAGGTCTGCGCTCTCCGAGTGCACTTCTAGTTTATTAATATATTTCCCTCACAAATTAGTGGTATTTTCTTTTAATTGTAAGGGGCATTAATGTTTTATACTTCTGGTGAATGTAATCTAATCAATCTTATTTCCATATCTGTATTTTGTATATACAGTTCCCTTTGTTAACACCTTATTTTGAACACCAGACGTAGTCACACGTGTATACTTCCGCTAACTTTGCCAAGGCCGTCGCTAGCTCTCCCGTCAGCTCCGTTCTCTTTATACATCCATGGTCAGCTCCATCGGGGCCGTTTGAATGCATTTAACATAAATGTCAGTATATGGGTGCTCTACAGTTGTAGCGTCGGCCGATTTGACCACGGAGATGAGAGTGACGGCTGGCTATACCGCAATACGATAACGTTTCCTGTCCATGACAGAGTTAGCATGCAGCTTTAGCCATGATGTCTAGCTTTGCTTTTCCTGGCAATGTGTGAAACCCAAAGTGTTTCCATACTTTACTGTATGTGTAGTGTTTACCACGTTGGATTTAAAATGTGAGCGTGCAGGTCATATCCAAGTGGAACCTTCGCCGTTTTCTGCTTTGTCGTTTCAGCTACCTGCGGCCGTCTGCATTTTGTTTTGGTGACGGATACGTATCGGATAGGATGTCACATTACTCAGACTACAACAATAAAAGCGATAACTTTCTTCTACCTCCACATAGACTCAAATGAAGCAAATATATTGATTCTGGCATTAAAAAACTGATTTCAAAATCAATCAAGTTATCTAAAGCTTTATTGTTCTTTGACTTGCGCCAAGAGGAAGAGCTGTGCGTTCATGCCATTGTTCTCCACAGAGGGCAACATAAACCAAGTGTGTTTGAATTGGACTTCATGCCTGTCCCCTTCAGGAAACCTCCACGTAACACAGAGCCAGCTCACTGCTCGGCCTCTGCGTCTCCTCCCTCCTGGACTTTGATCTCCTGTTCCCGACTGTACACACTGTACGGCCTCTCGCTATCTATCTCCCTCTCTCTGTGTCCCTCACTCTCTGTTTTCGACTGCCGCCTCAAACTTGATTGGATTTCTAAGGGCATGTCCTCCAGGGTTTAAAGGGAGGGAAGAAATCAAGTGACATTATACAAAGCAATTGATTCACTGCTTTGTGCTGCTTTTTTGCCAAGATTTGGTAAACAAGCACAGTCAGACTGTGAATAAATGGCCATCTGTTTGTCTGAAAACACAGTGTATGCTACAGTTGCAACAAATTAAAGCCCCCATGTGTGTAGGGTTTTAACATTTCTGACTTTGGCAACTCCCGGTGGTAGTGTTGAAAAAGACACTCTGGCAGACAACATTGCATCTCATCTGACCCGCCGACGCTGACATGAAGAGAAAGAAAGAAACACATACTTTAGACCAGCTGCCAGTTTTCCTCAGGATTGTCACATTTTTCTACAAACAAAAACATTTACCATCAGAATAATTAGATGTTAAAATCATGCAAAATGCTACAATTAAATTCAATATGCTTTATTGGCATGAATGTAGCAAGGACAATATTACCAAAGCGTCAAGTATTAATGAGATTATAAAGAAAAAGAAGATTGTAGATTGACAGATGTAGTTTTCTTAACTACATCTATGATATAATAAAAAAGCATTTTCCATTCTTCATTGTGAAGCACAGGATATTCAAGCATGAGCAGGAATAGCCGGAAAAAAAAAAACAGTATCCAAAAAATTCCACACCTGTAGGTCACGTGATGAAACCCAAGGCAGTTTCATTTGCTTATGAAGACTGTGACATGTTATTAATAGCTCAGAAAAAGGTAGTAGGTGGACCTGAGTTGAGATGAATATGTTGCACCGTATTATCCTTCTTCATCCTGGTTTATTCTTTAAGCTGTTAAATGTTCTTACAGCTGTACATATATTTGCACTGAGCTCATTTATTTGAGAAATACCTGTTCTCAGGTTTCTGGTGACAACGAGCTTGTG
This sequence comes from Hozukius guyotensis, assembly GCA_916700995.1. NCBI lineage: Eukaryota > Metazoa > Chordata > Actinopteri > Perciformes > Sebastidae > Hozukius > Hozukius guyotensis. The sequence continues at coordinate 33,165 of CAKALU010056165.1, read as the reverse complement.
GCTGTTTGATGATTTAAATTCATTGGAGATTTTGAAGCTGCTCCCTTTAATATTTCTGGGTGTATTTGGCCATTGCGGACAAAGTTGCAAATCAAAGAGCAGCTCTAATTAATGGAAATATTGGATTTTATAAGGCTGCAACTAACTATTATTTTCTTTGTTTATTAATCTGTTGATTCATTTCTCGATTAAATTGATTAGTTGTTTGGTCTATAAAATATCAGAAAATGGTGAAACAGATTTGTTATTTTGATAATGAGCTTTGCTTTTATTTTGTAGTTTTTCTTGTGGTAGTGACGATGTAATTTATCAACAGACATATTGTACTTAAAGATATTTTCTGCCTGAGGAATCTGTAATCAAAGTGGAAAATGAATACGCTCCGATTTCAGTTGCCATGCTTGTCGCTCTCCAAAGTTATTTGAAAGTTTTTATTAAAGTTAAATTAATTCAAATATGTGTTGCAAAAATGAAGGATGGAGGAAATACAATGAGAGAATTACATCTAATTAAAAAAATTGAAGCCAGCTCTCGTATAGCCATGGATCAATGTAACCTTTGTGGGTTTTTGATGTGTGTTATCAGTTTTCCCGAAGCCCAAGATGACGTCCTCAAATATCTTGTTTTGTCCGCAAGTCAAAGATATTCAGTTTACTGTTATAGAGGAGTAAAGAAAAAAGAAAATATTCACATTTAAGAAGCTGGAATCAGAGACTTTTGACTTTTTTTCTTTAAAAGTTACTCAAACTGATTAATCGATTAGCAAAATAGTTTGCGATTAATTTAATAGTTGACAACTAATCGCTTAATCATTGCAGCTCTAATTTTTATATAATTTTTCATCAGTGTGATAATTTCTTCTGATGATATCTTGATTTTTTTGGTTTTTAATTTGCTTGAGTAGCCAAACACAGATACTCCTGTCTGGATATGATATCTATACAAACAGTTGCTCAATTAACTTTTCAGAAAAATGTCTGTATCACAACAGATCTAATAGGCAGGGTAAGATGACATGGACTTTACTTCTGGTGATGTTGTATGTTTGCTCGGCGGCTGGCTGGCTGGTAGCTATGGCCGTTCCTGCTGGTTAAGCAGTGAGAATGGGCTGTGCATGCCAGATGTTTTGCTCTCCGCGGTCCTAATACACAGCAAGACTTTTAATCCCTGCTATACTGTTACTGCTTCACTGAGAACATGGTAAAGCCCCGGTTGTGTGAGTGTGTGTGTGTGTGTGTGTGTGTGTGATTGGTTTAGTCCAACTGTTTCCCAGAAATTTCCCAGAATTGCATTATTTGTATCTACTCTGCAATCTTTCATTCAGCAACTCCGTCTCTTGTGCGCTGATTTAAAGCCTCTCTGATATTTCTGACCTCCTCCACCCTGCAGTGTTTGCACTCCATAGTTAAAAATAATCATCATTAATGTAAGCTCTCTCAATCCCAGATCTATGAGAGGAAATGAGAGGATTGCATTTCTCTTTGTGGAAGTAATAGGGCCCCATGGCAACAGTTACCATCGTGTTTATGTTGCATCAGAGGTGTCTACAATCATCCAAATGGATTTAACTCCGCTGTTTATATTAATATGCATTTGGACTTTATAATTTAGATAACCTGTCTCTCTTTCTTGTTCTGTATCCATCTCCCCACTCTGCAGGTGATTTTCAACATTCATCCAACACAGTGTGTTAGGACACACCCCACACGTTGTCACCGGGTAGCCCATGCACATGCACGACACCATGGGTAGCTCCCCCGAGGTGCTCTCGTGGACTTCCTGCCCCAGTCTGCTGGTGGGCAAACTGAAGGAGGAGCTCAAACTCACCGTGGTTGGGGACACCATGAAGAAATCAAACTCGCCCAATTCCCAAACTCAGCCTCTTCAAGCCCCTCCGTCCAACTTACCTCCTCAGATTATCACAGACCTGGCCCCGCCGACACACCTGGCCGTTCCCCTGCAGACGCTGCAGACGCCCGGCAAGGACGAGGACTCAGTGCTTGGGGGTACAAGTCCCCCAAACACAGCCTTGAGTGTGGACTCAACACGGAGCGAGGGTGGGCACTTTGACAACAGCGTGCTCCAGCTGCAGGAGCATGACCACGAGGAAGCCGGATCGCCGGCCTCCTGTGAACACGGCGGGTGTGGCAGTGGGATGGAAGAGCAGACGGGAGAAGGGGACTGCCCCGTGGACCACAGTGGAGAGGGGAGGCAGTGCCACCACCACCACCACCACCCTGATGACATCAAGCTGCACTTCCACAGAGCGGTGCCGGGGTCGGGTGGGTTCTTAGAGGGGCTGTTTGGCTGTCTGCGGCCTGTCTGGAACATCATCGGGAAGACATACTCCACAGAATACAAGCTACAACAGCAAGGTTAGTTCTGGGTTGAATTTCTTTCTGCATGGCATCATTTTAGGAAACTAAATGCTCTGTGTTAAATTCAAATGTCTCTTTAAGGCTTCTGAAAAACAAACGTCAGATTCCCTCCTGTTTCTCCTAAAGTAGTCTGAAACTGTAATTGAATAGCCAGCCCCAGCTTCACCATATTGCTGCAGTGGGTGAATCTGTACAGCTGTCAGTTTGAATTGAGGTCATGGTTAAGGTGGACTCACCTTGCTGCAGGGCTGCCTGCGCAGGCTGGACACAGAGGCTGCAGGATACGAGTCGAGGTCAGACAGAACTGGGCTGGGTCTAGTGGTTGGTCAGCTAATGTCCAAATGTAGTGGGCTGGAGATTTCAGCTTCTCCTCTACGCTGGTTTCAAAACCACATAATGAGGATGGAGCAGCATATGACTCACTGTTTGACAGTTATAGCAGTGGTACACGGGCCGTTATTTTTGCACATTATGGCTAGAAAATATGATATCTAGTGTAAACCATGTTGGGTGTGTTTTTCTTGCTGTAATTCTGAAATAATATGTTCAGATGAGGAAGGTTGTAGGAAACTTAAAGTACATGACATTTATTTTGAAAGTGTTGTGTTTTTTCCTCAAGATATTTACCGTACAGAAAAAAGAGTGTTATCAATCTACTCATTAAACTAAATGTCAAACTATTCCTTTAAAGAGCAAATGTGACATCACAAAAAGTTTAGATGGAAAAAAAACCCGCTAAATTTCAAAATTAGACTATTATATACAGTTCAAAAAGCCAAAATATATAATGTAATTTACTTGTTTCCAGACATGTGGGAGGTTCCTTTTGAGGAGATTTCGGAGTTGCAGTGGCTGGGCAGCGGTGCACAGGGAGCCGTCTTCTTGGGCAAGTTACGCTCTGAGGAGGTGGCCATCAAGAAGGTGCGTGAGCAGAAGGAGACTGACATTAAACACCTGCGAAAACTCAAGCATCCAAATATCATCAGCTTCAAGTAAGTCCACAACCACTTGACTTTGCATGTTACCTGATGTTTCTTTGTTATTTTCAGCTGGTGAAGCTCTGATGGCGTTCAAATGAAACATTGGGGTTCGTCATTGTCAGGATCCGTCGGCCTAAAAATGTCTTTCCTGTGTTTTGTCCACCGTAGGGGCGTGTGCACCCAGGCGCCTTGTTACTGCATCATCATGGAGTACTGTGCCCAGGGCCAGCTGTATGAGGTGCTGAGGGCGGGGAGGAAAGTGACCCCCAGGATGCTGGTGGACTGGGCCACAGGCATCGCCAGCGGCATGAACTACTTACACCTGCACAAGATCATCCACAGAGATCTCAAGTCTCCCAAGTGAGTTTCCTCTTTTGTTTGTTATAATTGTTATAATTCTTCCAATTTGATTTTTGTAGCTGTTTAACTCTCACCACTGTGTAATCTGCTGCTATGAAAATGATCAAAAAACCATTGAGCAGAATTTACAATTGCGTTGAATAGAAATACAGTTAAATGAAATGAAAATGTTCTTCCAAAGGAGTACGGTGTGTTCCCTTGGTTTGCAGCTGTTATGCAGCAGCCCACGGGTGCTGTGGTCACGTTCTTAAAGCTGATCAGCCTTGTTTAAGCTTTCTTAGCCCACAGCAGCAACAACAATTCATCCTTTTCAGCTCTGAGTAGTCTGACATTAACTCAAATGCCATTCTCAGAATTAAAAGCTAGTCCTGTCTCATCCCCTGCACACTGTAGCTCTGTTTCTCTAATCAATATCATCATGCTGCTGCAGTGCAAAACACTGTATTAGTCAGCAGAATGATAGCAGGCTGAATGTGCTGGAAAGGTCAGTCTCATTCAGCTAATGGGAAGTTTCAGATGCAGAAATGTGCTTCTGTAACATTCTTTCCTACAAAATAAAAGCCATACCCCTTTTAAAACCAGTGGAAATGTCATAGGAAAAACTTGGCATCGGTCTGAACGGTTTAACCCAGATCATGTGGGTTTGACAGTCCTTGGCTTCAATATGAAAGGGTGAACATGGCTTTTTATAATAACTCTAGAATTACTGTACAGTTGATATAGATTATTGTAGGACTACCGTAAACTTGTATGAGATAGTGTCTTTTTTGGTCCTCTTAATCAAACAATCTGACCTTGCTAAAAACTCTGTGTGCTTTCTGTTTGTGTCTGTTTTTAGTGTTTTGGTCACCCACAACGACAATGTGAAAATCTCCGACTTTGGAACGTCCAAAGAACTCAGTGACAAAAGTACAAAGATGTCATTTGCGGGTACGGTGGCCTGGATGGCCCCAGAAGTGATAAGAAATGAGCCTGTGTCTGAAAAAGTAGACATCTGGTGAGTACTTAAACGACACAAGTTACAGTTACATACAGTTACAGAATATATCTTAGATAAAAGTCTAATATTTTAAGAGTCATCTGTTGTTGATGTTGCTGTTGTGAGACCTGACTCTCTTTCCTTTCCTGTTGAAGGTCATTTGGAGTTGTGTTGTGGGAACTTCTGACCGGAGAGATTCCCTACAAAGACGTGGACTCCTCGGCCATCATTTGGGGTGTCGGCAGCAACAGTCTTCACCTTCCTGTCCCCTCCACCTGCCCGGATGGCTTCAAAATCCTCATGAAACAAACATGGTGAGCGTGGATCATATATTATGTGTAATGGCATCTCTGTCCAGCACGTCTGTTAAAAAGGTTTTGTGCTGCGTCTATACTTCAAGATAAATGCTAACAATGCACCACAGAGGATTGCCTAAAATTACATTCTTACCGTTCTCATTTAATCTCCTCTCATTGTTATTTGCTGATTCCAGGCAAGGCAAGCCCAGGAATAGGCCTTCGTTTCGTCAGATCCTCCTACACCTCGACATCGCCGCTGCTGATATCCTAGGAGCTCCTCAGGAGACCTACTTCAAGTCTCAGGTCAGCACTATAACTGCAAAACACAATAAACTTCACTTTGTATTAGTCACAGGACTCTATACACTTGTTGATGTGTACCAACAATGAGTGTAGTACACAATAGACAGCATTTACTGGTTCAAGATAATATTGTTCTCTTGGGCACAGTGCTGAGTTTAAAGGAACAGTGTGTAACATTTAGGGGGATCTATTAGCAGAAATGGAACATAATATTAATAAGTATGTTTTTTTAGTGTATAATCACCTGATAATGAGAGTCGTTGTGTTTTCGTTAGAAAGGGCCTTTTATATCTACATAGGGAGCGTGTCCCCTCTCCACAGAGTTCACCATGCTGCAATGCCATGTTTCAACAGTAGCCCAGAATGGACAAACCAAACTCTTAACTTTTCCTGTTTGGGCCGGAGTCGATAACGTTACTCGCTCCCGTCGCAGCTGCTCTTTCTCTCTTGCTTCACCAATCACTTCCCACGTACACACACACAGTCTCCAAGCACTCTACTCTTACAACAACTGGCTCTAGAGAGGGCCATTCGCGTTTTCACGTCGGCCACCGTAGCAATCCTACACGCTTGGCACACGGGACATTTTGTAATCTGCAACCTCACCGCTAGATACCGCCAGATCCTACACACTGTTCCTTTAAGTCATCTGATGGCGTTGTGTGTGAGAGTGGATTGTCAGATTGTTGACTGTGTCCATCATATTACAGGTAGAATGGAGGGAGGAAGTGAAGAAGCATTTTGAGAAGATCAAAAGTGAAGGCACCTGTATCCACAGGCTGGACGAGGAGCTGATCCGACGCAGGCGGGATGAACTCAGGTTTGCAAGAAAGGAGACATGACCACATTTATAGGAAAAGAAAACCATAGTAACCACCTTGTAATCCATAGCTCCTCCTGATTTCAAAATGACTTGTGTATTTTTAATCAATTTAATTATTTTTGCGTGGATTTATTTCTTTGTGTTAATGATGTAGTTTTGAAATTGAAGCAGAAGTTGTTGGAAGTGAACATTTGTCTGCATTTCCCAAACACTCTCAGGCACGCACTGGACATCCGGGAGCACTATGAGAGGAAGCTGGAGAGAGCCAACAACCTCTACATGGAGCTCAGTGCCATCATGCTGCAGCTGGAGGTTCGAGAGAAGGAACTAATGAAGTATGTAAATAAATCCTTTATCACAGTAGTCATCAGCTATTTTTACTGCTGTCCTGCTCTGTTCCTCATTATCAGCCTTTCCTTGTGTTATTACTGCTATTTCCTCTTTGTAAAAGGCATTTCCAGTAATGTTTAAAATTTTAAATTATTACAATGGCTGGCAAAACAATTGACCGTAAATTCAACTAGTGAGAGGAACAGACTATGTGTGGCGTCACTAGAACAATAGGGCATTTTTGAGTCACATCACAAACAGTTGTCAGACATTTTTTTCCCACATTTCCGCCTAAACTTCTTAGGCATTTACTTGTTTTTGCTCGGGAAAGACTCAAATAAAAAAGCCTCACTGAGTTTTTCCTCTCTTGATTTGTTGCCAATTCCTTGACCTATTTTGTCACCCGTCAGGATTTCCTTCAACTCTCTGTAGAACTGAATGTGAATGCTGTTCACTGTCATTTAACTCCAAACTAATTCTGCCATCCCTGTAGGAGAGAGCAGGCAGTGGAGAAGAAATATCCCGGGACCTATAAGCGCCACCTGGTCAGACCCATCGTCAGGTCCAACGCTGTAGAGAAGCTCATCAAGAAGAAAGGAAGCATGTCCCACAAACCTGGGATGCCCCCTACTAGAAGGTCTGAACCGAATACAACTAATTGTAAAAGAAAAGACTGTTATTTCCTGTTTTAGCTGCTGTACATCCATTAGCATTTGCAGGTTCATCTAGATGATTAGTTAGAAAACTGTAAGTGACAATTCTCAGTCAAATAAGATGAATTACTAGATGTTCTGGTAAAGCCAGAAGTGTCATTAGAAGACATTGGACATACAGTGTTTAGATACATTATGTTAATGTTGCTGAATGCATTTCTTTTAGGCCAGACCTGCTTCGTTCGGATGGCATCCCCAGCCTCGACCCTCTCCCCTCCCCTTCGCCTCTATCAGCCAGCCCGAAGATCTCCACACCTCCTGGCAAAGCCCGCTACCGAAGCAAGCCTCGTCACCGCCGGGCCAACAGTAAAGGAAGCCACAGCGAGTTCCCCGGGGTGCTGAGGCCTCTTACTGGGGCATTAGAAGACACCCAGTCTCTCCAGGAGCAGCCGTTCCTCCATCACCACCACCACCACCCACCAACCGAGGGGCCCTTCCTCCCCTTGAAGGGCCGCGAGGAAGCCGTTGTCAACTGTGCCAACAACCTGCGCTACTTCGGCCCCGCCGCTGCCCTGCGTAGTCCTCAGACGGACCACCTGCAGCGCCGCGTTTCTGGCTCCAGCCCTGACCTCATATCCACTGCTGTGGACGCAGACACGCGACAGCGGACTTCATCCACCGGCTCCAATCTTGTTCCAGGTGCTGGTGCTGGTTCTTTGTGTCCCTGCTGCCAGGCTCACCCCTTCCCTGGCTGCCTACACTGTCAGGAAACCCCTCCTGCATCCAGCCACCCAGAGTTGCCCCACTACTCCCTGCTCAACACCCAGGAAAACACCGCATCCTCTTTAGGGGCTCCCAGCAAAGATCCAGCCTTAGACGGTGAGGCCACAAAGAAGGCTCAGCCACAGGAACAAGAGGCGTCCCAACGCACTCACACCCTGCTCACCGCACTGCCCCGCACCCTCAGACCTCTCAGGAAGGTGAGCGAAGCTGGTCGCCTTACATCAGTGAGTCTGTAGTATGTGTTTGTGTGAAGGAAACCGTGAAAGATGATGGATTAACAGCTGTAATTGCTTCTCTTACAGGGTGGCGATGAGTCATCTGAAGAGGAAGAGGGGGAGGTTGATAGTGAAGTGGAGTTTCCAAGGAGACAGAGGTAAAATACAGTTGGTTGCTAAAGAAAAAATGTGCCACCTTTTATGTGGATGTCCAATCAGTGCTGATGGTAAAAGCATATGACCCCCAGCTAAAACATAGTGTAGCCGAGTTGCACCTATAAATAGTGTATGCAGGTAATAAAATAAAAACATGGAGGCTCTATAGTCCGAACCAGTGTCAACAAAGACGGCAACAACTTAATTATTTTCCACATTGTCAACGTCGTTCGCTCCTTCCATATTTACCTTTCACAATAAAAGCCCAACTTAAATTCGCTCAGCATTTCACTAAGAGGCAACTCAACAAAACAGCTTACAGGTTAAGTGACAAAAATACACACTCAATAGTCATCTGCCCTCTTGGCCCTTCTGGTCTTGGTTGTCTTTTCCAATTTATCTTCGGGATCCTGAAGAAGGTCTCCAGCACACCTCTGTCTGGGCTTTACAGGCCCAAAAGTTTGCAAAGAAAACACAACGGTAATTCCTATAGAATTGCTGCTAAATAACGGCATCAGGATCACAATCACGATCGGGATGATGTTTGAAATCAATGACTAGTACTCGTACAGGTCACTGTATGAAGCGCGTGCTCGTCTGGTGGGGGGAGATTAGGACAGAGAGGAGAGAGCTGCAGGAGGAGGTCTGTATTTTCAAATTCTGGCGTTTTATTTGCCTTTTCCAGAAAACTGCCTACCCCAGCTTTAACTTTGCCACCCTGACCTTCACTGTGTTGTAACACTGTTACATCATGTGGTGCGACAAAAGAAAATGACTGACCATTCACCACACCATAACCAAAATAATAATACTGACATGTCCCAAATACAGTGGACCAGGTGTGAAGCAGTCTTAAAACTAACTACTGGATTAAAACAGCATCAACATTTTTTTATTCCTCCTCTGCTCCCTCACAGACCTCATCGCTGCATGAGCAGCTTCCAGTCCTACTCCACCTTCAGCTCAGAGAACCTGTCGGTGTCTGATGGAGAGGAGGGAAACACCAGCGACCACTCCCACAGCGGGCCCCTGGAGAGGCTGAGCGCCAGTCAGGAGGAACACCTGGACGAGTTGCTGTCGCACACACCGGAGATCCCCATCGACATCTCCACCCAGTCAGATGGCCTCTCTGACAAGGAGTGCGCCGTCCGCAGGGTGAAGACCCAGATCTCGCTGGGGAAACTGTGCTCCGACGAACACAGCTACGAGGTCAGTACTGTGGATGCGTGTGGTCCCATCATGGTAGCTCTGTAATTTTAGCCATGCTAGCGACAATCAAATGATAAAATTGAGATTGTAAAACAGGGGTTCTCAACTTTTTGTAACTTGATGCCCATCTCTGATTGAGGACCACCTCCCCAAATGTATGACAAACTGGGCTATAAATATGTGTTATGCCACTGTCAGGTGTAATGATCTTCATAAATATTCAGCTTACCCTCACCCATCACTGCCTACATGTATGAATCTAAAGTATTCAGGGTCATTTTACTGGTGCAAGGTTGTCTCCAACATCACTTTTTCATTTTAAAAAAGGCTCCATTTTGTGTAACTGCATCCGAGACATATACATTCAGATAGTTTGAGGTCAGAGGTCAAGGGACTGCTTTGAAAATGGCAATGACAGTTTTTCCTCATCAAAATTTAGGGTAGCTTTGGAGCGTTATTTAGCCTCCTTCCCAACAAGCTTAGGTTAGCATAGCATAGTGACAGTATATGACAGTATAGTATAGTATATGATACCAGCATTTCCACTCTAGCTTTAAAACTGAGCCCATTACAACCTCTGAAAGACATAATAGCGGCCGTTGGATTTTGAAGAGGTTAGTCTAACTATTTGACTGTACCTCCACGGCCCACTAGGTGAAACCCAGCAGTGGGCCCCGGCCCAGTGGCTTAGAATAGCTGTGTTGTAAAGCAGTTGCCTGATACTGAATCTGTCTTTTCTCTCAATTTTTTTTCTCCCAGAATCCACTACAGTTTGGGGACTCAGACTGTGATTCGTCAGAAGCAGAGTGCTCCGATGCCACCATTAGAAACAAAAAAGTCGGGGCTCCTTCCTCGTGGTGAAAGCCGCCCCGGGGCTCGGTTCTGTTTTTGCCTGGAGGCCATCGTGTCCCACTCTGCCCTGCAGAAAATACAGCAATAAGAGGACGACATTGTAAACAAAGCTCCTTATAGCAAAGCCCCATGCAATCTCTCCCAGAACTACCCTTCCCCTCATGAACCCCCATCCCTCCCCACCCACCCTCATCTCTAGCACAGCATCCAGGCAACCCATGGCAGGGAATCCCTTTTGAATGATAATGTACAGTAGATAGTTTAACATTCATAATTTATTTTTGTCTGAGTTTTGAAGGAAAATTCAGGACATCTGTAAATTCTCTGATCTGAACAGAGGAAAAAAAAAAACTGACATTTTGAAACTGTGCATGGGCTAAGTGTGTGTTGTGATGATGAGGATGATGAGAAGGAGGATGAAGTGCTGAGGCTGATAACTAGCAGTGTGGAGTTACTGCGATTGTTGGTCTCTCAGGTGACTGACGCAGACAAGGAGTGTCACTACAAGCCTTTTGATCTGGCTCTCAGCGTCTTATTGTTTTAGACCGAAATCCCCAACCAACAAGGACCCCCCCTCAACCTGCTTTATCATGAGTTTACAGTGCAGAGCCCCAGTACCCTGCCTCCCCCACTTCCATCCCATCCCCACCATAGTGAGTGGGGAACAGGGAGCTTATGAAACACCAGCATGAACAACCTGCCTCGCAACCGGACTCCTTCCCTCCCTCCCTCCCTAGAAAACACTACATGTGTCTCTAGTCGGTCATCAGGATCCCCGCTGAACTGTCCAAGCATGCCTGTGCAGCTCGCAAAAAGTTAACGCTGCCAGAAGACTGCATGAAGCGGACGAGCTAGCAGAGCAACGGAGATGAAGACTCCGCTGAGGAGAAGATAAAACAAACAAAAAAAGAGACTCTCTTCCTCTGTGATCCAGCTCATCCTTCTCCAAGACACGCCAACGTCATTGTCATCATCAATCAGATGTCATGACCAGAGTTGTTTAGGGAGTTATCAGTGTGTGTGCGTGTGTGTGTGTGTGTGTGTGTGTGTATGAACACAAAGCCCGTTCCTCTCCATTAGACATTACAGTTTCAAGTCTCATCTCAGGATTGTTTCGAGGACTGTGAGAAACTGGACTGGACCAATTATGTAGGAGTCTTGGAGTGGCACATACTATGGACCATACAGGAATATTAAAAAAAAATAGGTCTTACAGATAGCCTTGATGTTCAACCCTTTATTGTTGTAACAGACTTTAATGTTATGTAGAGCGTTTTTGTTGCAATCCAGGTGCAGTATCCCATTTCTTGAAATCACTTGGTGCGGCGCCTCACTTTTACCATTTTCTAGCAGGGTAATTTCTACTGTCTGATACGCAAATGTCCAAAAATAATAGTTGTTTTCTGTGCTGTAGTGTAATAAAACGGCAATAATGTAGGTTGGCGCTCAGGTGAGAAAGAAGTTGCTTGCTCGGGATGCGGGGCGTCTAGCTGGCTAGACACAGTACAGTGACTGGTGGCTAGAGAGCAGCAGGTGTCAAACAGCATATATATTTTTAAATTATCCCATTTTTATGAACTTTCGGGGGGGGTTGATGCTCAGGTTTTATGTTGCCAGTTGAGAGCAGGAGCAATATATCAACAGCCACTAGATGGCGACAGTTACAATGACTTACTTTTCCTTGTGTTGTGTAAAGGTCCTGGCTCCATTGATCCTAAGGTAATTTATCTGATGTTTCACATGACCATCCAAATCCCGGAATCCAAGCAATATTACTATTTTCGTCTTGTTGTCTTTGAAAAGGGATACTGCATCTGCGAGAGCTTTATTTTTATCCCCATTAGTGAGTGTTTGTCATCCACCTTAATGATTCTGCGGTTGAAAAAATAGCCAGCCAGGGTTGAATTTAACGATGATGTCAAGATGTTAGCTCAAGTGTTTCTAGGTTAGGAATATAAGCCAGAGACGAGGCCGCGGAGCAATAACGCTGCTCTTGGTTTTCAGCAACCTCATCTCAGTGTTAGTTACTCCTGTATATAAACATCTGTAAATGTGATGTAATCTGTTTTCTGTCCTCTCTCTGTAACGTATCGCACAGCTCTGACAGAGCCTTGTGTCGCTGATGACCAGCCCGACTGGTTGAAAATGAGCAGGAAATTCTTTCATCTGTATTACATCAGTATTGAACACTGCAGGAGGGCGTGAGTCATGAGAACCGAGTAGCACAAGGTGAATCTAAAACTGTACTGATGGATCAATTACCCTTTTGCTTGAAAGCTTTGGAAAGGCTTACACCTGGTACCGAAAGCAGCTGCTGCCTTTCCTCGAGCCTCCTTCAACCTTCTGTTTACGTACGTGTGAAATAACCTAGTGTATTGTAATGACTGGGTAATCCGATCAAGCTGTTAATAACATTGTCTTTCTTGCATATATCCTGTGAAGTATGATTGTTATAATTTAATTTTGATTCTTGTTGGGTTTTTTTCTTTGTAGCTGGCCTACATGATTATTGAATTAATTTATTATGAATGACTGGTAAGGTGTTCTTTTTGATTTCAGGCAGCTTTAGATGATTTCTCCTGAGAAGTATTATTTAAAGGAAGCACAATGAATTGGTATGGGAAGAGGACAGTATTTGTGTGGGAGAACAAAAGCATTGTCATATCATGGGCATCATTTGTCTTTGTGACCCTGCAGGGGACCATTCATCATTTAGATCATGAAGTATTGATTTAAGCAGACTTAACATCAGTAATTAGAAACATCAGGCGTTGCTAAAGCTTTTGTATCTCGACATAAAGGCTATAAGGAATCACTTCTAGTACAACCAAAAGCCAGTCAGTGGACTGTCACAGCAGGGTAAATGAGACGTTAAGCCTGAAGGCAGGCGTGATGCCGATTTCTGTACTTTTGCAGAAATCCCTTCCTCTCGTTTTTAATCAAAATACCAGTTACTTACATCTGAATTTCTGTGAAATTGTCTCTAACTGTAGACATCATGTTGCCTCATCCCATGTATCAAACATCTGTTTCTTTGTTACTCTCATTTCCAACTCCCTTTCCTGTTGAATGGCATTACGATCAACCAATCCTGTCAGTTTCCTGTATTATCCAGTGTACAGTGCAATGGGTATCTGGGAGAATAAAATCAGAGCAAACAACTGCATGGAATAAATGCTGATGTACTGTACCCAGCACACTGTGGTCTGCCTCTTCTGTGACACAATAGATGCTTGTTGATTTACATCTCATTAAATATACCCATAAATTATATTAATTGATAGTAATTTATTGAATTTTAGAGGTTAATTCCATTCATGTTTCACGTGTATTCACAGAGGCTACAGTATCCGTAGTCCAAAGGTTTTATATAACATCAATGAAACACGACCATAGCCAGGATTTTAGAAGTACTGAGGTCAGGTCGCACATCCTCACGCCCCTAACAAGTATATGTTTTACATTATATTTGATTATTTGACTGTTAAGCTCCCTACATAAAGTTTTATATCAAAGTGTTTTCCAAACTGCCAGAGATTTGGCGGAGAACTCTTAATCCCTTCATTTTAACACTAGGCACATTTAAAGATGCTAAATATAAAGAATACCAGAAGTAGACTTAAAAAACACTATATGACTTCTGTAATTGTACTGTATGTGTAAACTCCTCCTCAGATAGTTAAAATATCCTACACAAATTCTCAGAAACAATACTGAGGACATGACCAAAAAAAACCAAAAAAACATTAAATGTAAGATGTACATTTTTACAATTAAATTTTTTTAAGCAAAAGTTTGGAACAGGGCTATGGAGTTTGTATTTTTTCAAACAGTTTGAGTGTGCACTAGCTGGTATAGAATATTACTGAATTAGGCAATTAAAAGACTAAAACCTTAATTAAGGGCCCTCAGATTAAGTAGAACGAAACGTGTTCGTTTGTTTGCCTAAAATAAACTAAAAAAGACTCTTTATCTGTGAGTGCCGGTGATTTGTTTCTTCTGTTCTTACCACTACCTGGCACCTGATACTGTTCAAGATTTGGAGACGTGCTCGCTGCTTTTTTCTATTTGGCCCTCAGATTAAGTAGCCACTATTGTGAAAACGGTGATTTTATATATATATATATAAAATAAAATAAAATAAAATAAAATAAATAATAATAATCTAAATGAAAAATATTCTTTGGGATGTATAATTCTATCATAGAAGTACACTCTTAAGGCAATACCGAGTATTGAGTTCTTTGATTTCTAGATACATAGTTCTACAATTTAAGTCAATCAAAGTTAAAATTAAAAATAAAAAAAAAATGCCGGTGGGCACCCTTCCTCATTTTCTGCATTGAGATACAGTAACGAATGAACAAACAAATAAATAAATAAATACACTTTTCACCCCTGTAACTCTCTTTCTCACACTATTTGATCTGCCCAGCTGCAGTTATTTGTTTAAAAAAAAAGTTAAATTGCAGTGAAACTAATTAAACACGTTTAAGCCAACAATATCAGGGGCCAAATGTTTATTTATATTAAAATAAATACAGTTATTTATGAAAATAAGAAACTTAATTGTTGTCTTAAAGCCATTGTGATGTCTGAAGTGTGTTAGTAGGATTAGGGTTCTGGGGGGATTTAACCTTTACACATCTGGATATTGCCCTAGTGGCACCTAAAGGGTCTAGAGCCGGCCCTGGACTAGAGCAATAAAACCTGTTGAAAACAGTTCGTGTTGTACGTGCTGCTTTTGAGATTTATTATTGTCTAATCTTCAGGACTCGGCGAGGAGGCGGGGTTAATGTCGTAAAACGTGCTGAAGCTGGAACAGAGCTCTCCCGGGCGGTGTGGGATCATAAAATAAGCGCTCCCTGTACTCCTCCTTAGAGCAGGGCGGAGTCACCAAGGAAACGGCAGTTCACTCAACAGCTGCTAACGAGGAAGAGACACCTGGATTCACCTGGATTTACCGCAATAAAACACTTTATTTAGATAGTTTACGGACTTTTCTTTTCTTAGTTTTCCCCCCGACTTCCTTGTGGTAAACTGAGGGTGTGAAGATGTCTTCTGTGGACTTGGAGAAGCTGAAGATGACGGGAGCTGGTCGAGCCATGGCGGTGCTGACCAGCGGTGGAGATGCACAAGGTGACTTATATACTCAAGTATCAGCTTTATATAGCAGCTAGCAGCCTCTAAGTACATGTAGACATTAAGATAACTGTGTGTAATATGTGTTAACATTAGCATGAAATAGACTAATAGTTTGTTAAAGGAGAGTAGTGAATACTAAATGATCAAAACTGACAGTAGGATAAGTGTTGTAAAGATGGGTCAAAGGTAAAAGGTCATGTATGCGCTGCATACATACTGTAGGCTACTGTATGTAAGTACACTTATTCTAGTACTGTACTTAAGTACAATTTGAGGCACTTTCTGCTACTTTATACTTCTTCTCCAGTACAACTCAGCTCAATATTGTACTTTTTTACTCTACTAACGTTACATCTATTTGATAACCTTAGTTACTTTGCAGATTCAGATTAATAATACAAAATATAATCAACACATTAATTTTTATTTATAAGTTAAGATATATGTTATTAATTTATATTATTATTTTTTATTTTGCTTTGTTTGCTTTTTTTTTTTTTTTCTGTAAATACTTTTGTTTTGTGAATACTTCTGGTATCCACCTGTGGTAAATAAATAAATAAATATTGAAAAAAAAGAACTATTGATCCCCTGGGGAAAATTCACAATATTGTACTTTTACTCTACTTACATGACATCTATTTGATAACTTTAGTTACTAGTTACTTTGCAGATTCAGATTAATAATACAAAATATAATCAACACATGGATTTTGGTATGTATTTATAAGTTAAGATATATCTTATTATATTATATAATGTTTATTATTTTGCTTTGTTTGCTTTTTTTTTTTCTGTAAATAATTTTGTTTTGTAGATACTTCTGGTATCCACCTGTGGTAAATAAATAAATATTGAAAAAAATAACGGGAAAATTCACAGGCTTCCCAGCTGTAATTAAAATGAACCCTGCCTTTACCATCTGCCACATTAAAGCGCTTTACACATGAATTCATCAATAATTATAATACAATTATATAATGCAATATATTATTCTGAACTGGGCCATTCTGCATACTGAGTAATTTTTACTTTTACAATAAGCATATGCTTATTGTTTACAAGATTTCGAAATTCAGAAAGTTCAGGACTTTTACTTGTAACAGTATTTCTACATTGTGGTAATGTTACTATTACTCAACAAGATCTGAGTACTTTCCACCTCTGTGGTAACTCATCCAGTGTCAGGGTCTGTTCACGTAATGCTTGTCAAGGACTTTGGTTACACTCTCCACAGAGCGGGTGGCACCTTTGCCCATAGGCCCTTTTCACAGCATCCATTTTGACATGTCAATGCAGAGTAAACACCAGATCCATGTAGGTGTGCCAGGGCCCTGGTATTGTGCACGCTGGCTCACTGGAATGGCTGTGATAAACTAATGGTAATTAGTAAAGTAATTTTATCAATTACTCTTGTGTTTACCCTGCTCTGACATGTCTAAATGGCTGCTGTGAAAAGGTCCTATAATGAAATCATGTCCACCACAGTATTTGATTTCCTCATGCAGGGTACAGTAAATTGTGCAACAGCTTGTGTGTAACGAGAAGCAGAGGTGATTCTAATATTTTTATGCAACTATCCTCGACCCAGGGATGAACGCTGCTGTCCGAGCTGTGACCAGAATGGGCATCTATGTGGGGGCCAAGGTCTATCTTATTTATGAGGTAAACAAGCTGTTTCTATTAATAGGACCCTATTAAATATTGAGTTAGGTCTTTATTCCTGCTTGACCAGCGCACATTGTTATTTTTAACATTAACATACCATTTGGGAAATTCATTTTAAGGGATACCAGGGCCTGGTGGATGGGGGAGACAACATCAAACTGGCCAACTGGAACAGTGTGTCCAACATCATCCAACAGGTAGGTTAAAATATTACCGTCAGTCCCTGCTGACAGCAGTGTTAAATGTAGCTTTTTCACAGTAGACATTTTGACTTGTCAAACTAGGAAAAGCACAGGTGTCCCAGTAACAAGCTATGCTATAAACAGGGCCATCATTCATTTTCATTATTTACACCTTTCTTACAGGTGCACGTCAAAATGTCTTCTGTGAAAAAGGCCTATTGTGCCTTAATTGTATCACGATTTAGAATTTTTCTTTCTTTCTGGTCCTAAATATCTCTCTCTATTTATCTTTCTTTTTTATGGTTTTAATAGGAATTTTATTGTTTCATCCATCTCCTCTCATCTCCTCTCTTCCTGCCTGTCTAATACTGGTTATAACCTGGTAAGGGGCCTTGCTGCATGTGCTTCAAATATCAGTTCTAAAAGCAGCAAGTTGCACTATTCAAAAGAAAATTAAACAATCCCACTGTCCTTTTTGCATTAGTTGTCTTGAAATTATGCAGCAAATGTGTTGATGGGCATGTGCTACTCTTTCTAAAGCAAATCTATATTGTTGTGTTTAACCTACATCATAGTATCCAGATATGTCCATATTCTGTATAGCACTGGTTCCCAACCTTAACACAAAGCAATGTCTACTTGCTAGTCTCAGGATTCATGTATATGAATTTAAGCAGTTCAAATAAAGAGTGATTTCCCCTTCTTGGGCTATTTGATCTGAATATTTTTTAGAGCAAAGTCTTAGAAATAAACCCAACTTCATTTAGTAGAATTTTTTTTTTCTTATTTCCTAATCTATTGATTATCTCCCGACCCCTGAGATTAATGGCGTGTCCCTTTGTGGGGGTCATGACCATGGATATATTAAGAGAACTAGATACAGCATTAGAGGTGGGCTCCCGTTCATTCCTATGAGAGTTCCTCAGTGGCACATGAAGCCAAAATGGCTCGACTGCCGAGAGATAAAGTACCTAGATCATCCGGCGATCTTCCGCATCCATTGGGCCCATAGAGTAGGCGTAATAGTGTTTCCATTAACCCCGCCTCCCAGCCCTCGGTCCAGCCCTCAGTCTGGGTCTCATTCACATGAACAGAGGAAGGAAAATAACTCTGGATTCGGCTATTAGTGCATTTTACAACTTTTAGGACCTAATGATTTAAATAAGGGCTATTCAAGTGTTCATACTGGGAAGTTGATTTACCTAAAATTATTCGCTG
The DNA here is from genome assembly GCA_916700995.1 of Hozukius guyotensis. Classification (NCBI taxonomy): domain Eukaryota; kingdom Metazoa; phylum Chordata; class Actinopteri; order Perciformes; family Sebastidae; genus Hozukius; species Hozukius guyotensis. Next base: position 14,632 of record CAKALU010056165.1, on the reverse strand, counting down.
AGTTACAGACATCTCTTTCAGAATATAAGTCTATGGGAAAAGGTCTTTTTGTGCCCAATGGCATCACATGACGGACACGGAAGTTGTAGTACCACCGTTTGGCCACTACAAAAATCTGCCTCAAAGCCTGGCACTCTCCCTGGGGGCTTGATCACAACCCATAAGTGGGGAACCACTGCTGTATAGGAGGTGCATGGCAGTTCACATAATGGCATCAAAGCAAAAATATGTTTTGACTACTTGTGATCTGGCTCTGTTTCCAATCTGTTTCATCTAATGTGAATCTTCCATCTCAGATATCGGATGTATCTAACAATACCATCAGGAGCCAGAGCAACATGACATATTTCTGTCACTTAGCATGACATTTTTCAGTGACAGATTACAATGTCCTGTTTGTTCCAATTTGGTTTGTCACATGTTGTCTCTGCTGCAGGGTGGGACTGTGATAGGTAGCGCCCGATGCAAGACCTTCACAACTCGTGAGGGCAGGCTTTCTGCCGCCTTTAACCTTGTGAAGAAAGGCATCACCAACCTGTGTGTGTGTGGCGGAGACGGCAGCCTCACTGGAGCCAACATCTTTCGCAGTGAGTGGAGCAGTCTGCTGGAGGAGCTCGTACTGAAAGGTAAAGTGCTCTCATTGTCGACTTGTTACAACTTACAACTTTGTATCATTTCATGTCAACACAGATAAAGAGCTGTATCATCCACAAAGTCAGCATTTATATTTATGATTATACAACAGTTACGACCAAGTAATTTGATTGGACAAGAGGCATTCCATGAGTGCTGATCTAGAGTACAACAGCACTGGGACTTTTAATTATGCATCATTCCGCTTTACAGGAGTTTTAACAACCGTTAATTATATTATTATCTATCTTAAATTGTAACAAACTTTGCACTGTAAAGATGAACATATTTCCACAAATAACATTTGAGTTAAATTATAAATGGTTGTCAGAAGAGGTCGAAGGGAAGGAAAAAAGCCAGAATACTTCAGTGCAAAACTCCAGGTGTGCTCATATGACATCAGCTGACGTAGACAAATTAAGAAGAGCAAAAATGAACCACTACAACATGGGCTTTGAACTGCTTTCAGACTTGGCTAAGTCTAATATAAACATCCACATTCAGTCCGTTAAGAAGATGGAGCTGAATACAGTCTTGAGGCAGTTTTATGATCCATCCAGACAACATAGGGGAGCTCTACAGCATCAACAGCTACCTTGGGCTTCGAGCTGGTTTAAATTCTCATATCAGTGAGCCTCCGGATAGCCGTCTAGGGAATTTAATGCAGGACCCAGAATTCATATCAGCTAATAATGTTTTCAAAGGTGTTGTAAAAGAGATTGCACTTTGGACGCAGGGGCAAAGAGGGGAATCGTTATCTCAAACCTGACTCATTCATCTTAAAACTTGACAAGAATGGAGCAAAGTATTTCACCATGACATTCAACGAAGAAACAAAAAAGCATAAAGACCCACTGGAGAGAGAAAGAGGAAATCCCTTATGCCCGGTAGCGGCTCTTGAAAAACTCCTGAGCAAAATTTCGCCCAGTGCAAAAGCCATCTATCTGCAGCAACAGCTGCAACAGACTTCTGCTGCTTCTGGTATACTGCTGTTTCCCTGGGAGTAAACCAGCTGTCACAGTGGTTACCCAGGATGTGCAAAGAGGCAGGGACACACACGTCTTACACCAACCACAGTCTGAGAGCCACTGTCATACAGAAACTGTCTGATGCAGGACTCGAGGCGAGGGAGATCATGGCAGTGAGTGGGCATAGATGAGATGCTTTATTTAAACATACAGAGACTACGATGAGT